>JALDNG010003175.1:0-28481 GCA_024349245.1 Neodontobutis hainanensis | reverse complement strand
AGCAAATATAAGGGGTTCAATACATAAATCTAATATGCATGATTAAGAAATTGAATGTCTCTATCTTAACAATGCTTTGATGGCTGTTCTATAATTAAAAAGACACTTTGAATATCACATACCCATGGAAGTAGTCGCTGAAGTTATGGATGGTCCAGGAACCACTGCTTGTTCCTTTTCACTGGGATAAACTGCAAGTGTCACTTGACTAAAATAAAAAAAAATAAAAAATAATTATACACATATGTAACAAATGCAAGAATGACAACAGGCTTGGTTTATTTAATGTCAAAACACTGTGAAGAGACAATAGAAACAACACTGATAAAATTATTCTTTCGTATAAAAGGGTCATTCAGTCTAGAAATTGAATCCAACCAATAAAACCTCTTTAAAAAATTAGAAAATAAAAAAGATACCTTTCACCACATGTAGATGCGTGCTGCTTTATCCGATCAGATTTAAACATTTTCAGAAAAACAGGACAGGACTGAGCTGTTGGAAAATAGAAATATGTTTTAGTAAAACATAATTATGTGAAAGGACATAAATATGAACTAGGTTCCTAAGTTTTAAATTATGGTGTAGTAAGAAGTGTAGGTTGTCGTAAGGACAGACAAATCATACATTGTTCCTCAACCAGATGAGCTGCGTCACTGTCGACTTCAATGATCAAACAGGAGTAAATATAATACTTTAGAAGCTGCAGAGGTACAGCAACACCACACTTGTGACATGTGGCTTTTGCCATACCGCTGAAGGCTCCATCAGTTAGTTGTAGTGGACTTCTATCAAGATCTTCTTGGACAGGGACTATGAACAGTTTTTTACCCCCTTGAGCAACAGACTTCAAGAGTCTGCCTGTATAACCAGCATCGTCAGGTGACACAAGGGACAGTTTACCGCTTCCCCATCCACCTGTCAAAATTAAAAATTATTTAAAAATTGCAGCCAAACATAGATTGCATAGTATAGTTTTTATAGACATTACTGCAATTATATTAAATAAACTAACCTTTGCTTCTTGTTAAAAAAAAATAAATCTCTGCTTACCAGCTGCTTTATAAAGTAGCCATCCACCTGTTACTGTTTGCAGTTTTGGAAATAGAACTTTGAGGGCGTCACATAACTGTAGGTGAAAAAGTACAAAAAATTGACATTTCATCTCAAAACAAACTTATTTAATATGCATTGCACACACAATTAATATAACACAATATATATATATATATATATATATATATATATATAGCAGTCCTTGGACCCAACCCAGCCTGCATATGGGTCACTGTCTGGGTCACTTTCTCAAGCTCACTTGGAGTTTTTTCACACTGCTTTGGTAGCAAATAGAAAGACACCTCGAGTGCCTTGATTTTTTTGGCTGGGATAACATTTGTTGCTGGAAAGCGATTCTTTCCCCGGCCTTTAGTAAAAATGCCTGGAAATGTTCTATGGTGAAAAGCTTTTGATTAAAAATTTAAATACAAGTTTAAGGTTTTTTTTTTTATTAGGTAGGCAAATTTCGACTGGAGTGTTGCAGTACAGGTGGTTGGGGAAAAACATGCAGTCAGCTTGTTAGGAGATTCCTGAGACCAGTTTATACTGGTTTTAAGCCAGGTCCGTGTGTAAACATATTTAAAATGTTTTTAGAAGAAATTAGCATCTGTGGTGAGGGATAGAATTCTGAACAGACAATGAAAAAAACTATTTACAACATAGCCGTAAGAACTTACATTAAAACCTATAAATTAAGAATTTTACTAACTTGAATTTGCTAACTGTATACTAATTTGCTCATTAAATAAACATACAATGTGAGGTACATTCATTAATGTATTCAAACCAGGCTCTGACATTACCTACAAGTAGCAGAGTGGTTGTCATTTGCCAAAACCATCTTAATTTGTAATAGTTTGTGGATAATGCCAATTTCTCCAATGAAAATGTATTATGACCATGCCTCCAGTAGCCCCCATTCTGTACTTTAGGACATTCTGTTTACAAACTTTTAAATGGTCTATATCAAATTGGTTTAACATATGACACTTTAATGCCTGCAGTTTGATCTGTGAAAAGAAAGCAGTACTACACTAACAGAAAAAGCTGAAAGTTTATGCTAGTAAACTAGCTTTGGTTTTTGGCCTCTTCTCCCGGCTGTATTGAGGGGACCAGCACATTAGCCCAAACCGCACGATCCTATCCCAGTGGAAATGCGCTAAAAAATTAAACACACCGCAGGCATATGCCATATTAGTTCTTACCTTGTCATTTCCATTTGAAGCGATGGTCCAGTAGAATGGTCCCTCCTATCCAGCGATAAAACATTTAGTATGGTCAGACTTCAAAATAATGCGTAAAGCACAAGTGTGTACTACACCTTGCGTTAGCTTCAACGCCGCTGTACTTGGCTGTCTTTCAGTCAATAAATCCAGCAAACGCCTGGCTGACTGGACAATTTCAACTTGGTTATTCTGAAATAACAAAATGTTTATCGCTACTATATGTGACAGACCTTCAGTAGAAATACAACAGAACAGGAGTAAAACAGTATCTAACTTAGCACCCTTGGCGCATCAGTTGCAGGTCCCGCCATGTTTGTTGTAGGTTATTACCATGGTCATCCTCCATAGCTGCTATTGTCCCCTAGTGATTACTTAACTACTAGTCTCTTTAGTGTGCTTGAGCTTTAAAACATTTATTAGAAGTAACATATGTTTTTAAAAACGTCAGATATTGCATGCTAGCCTATATAAACTTTGATATCGAAAGATGAACTTACTGCAGTGTTGCTGCTGGCGCCATTGTTCAACTGGCTTGCGCGCTGTATTGCTGTGTTTACCAACGTGACCAGGTCATCGCTGCGTGATTGGCTGAGGATAGATCGACTCACACAATATCGATTGCAATTCCTCGGTACTCCGGATGTTCCATGAACTTCTTTTACTGCGTATTTTACACTGTGAATTTCGACGGTTGAAGTTGAGTGGTCGAAAACATATCTATTTAATATTTACACGGCGAATTTTTTATTTTGAATTTTGAAACTTTGGATAATATCTATTGAAATTTCTACCTTTGAAATTCAGTCACTAAAATTCAAAGACAAAAATATTCAAACATATGTTTTCAGTGATAAAAATCAGAGTTAGAAATTCACAGGTATTTAAAATTCAAAGTCTGATGACACAAATAATCTTCCATATGTTTGCGTCTGCTTTGCTTCTCCTTGCAAGGATTAAAACCTGGCCATTGCTTGTTAAATTATAATCTGTCTCCGTGTCTCTCTGGATAAATATAAGGACATAGAAAATTCTTATAACACATCTCCTTTGTCTTTTTAACATTAAAAAGGAAGTGGTCACACCAGTTCTTTAAATGGTGGATCTCATGCATGTACCACAGAGGACCAGTCCTCTTTATACAGTAGGCTTAAGATCACTGTATCGTCAGAGAACTTAATGATGGGATTGTTGCACAGACGGCTCCTGCATTCATTTGTGTAGAGTGAAAAAAGGAAAGGAGAACTCACACATTCCTGTGGGACACCTGTGTTAGAGTATTTGACCGTAGAGAGAACACCATTTACTTTTACTTGCTGTTGTTAAGAAAAAATAAAACCATTGAATAATAAAATGATTAACATGCAAATCAGTCAATTTCTGGACCAGTAGCTGTGGTTGTACTGCCGAATAAAAGTCAACACATAAGTGTTTTATATGTGTTTGTAAATGAGCAAGTTGCAGGGGATCTTTAGCATGTTCACAATGTATGTAACTATGTGTGTAACCTACAGTATGTAGGGTTAATAGTTGGACAACAAAAGCAACTCCACTGGGGAGGGTCCAAGTTCTCAAAGTCACTGAGCTCATAGCTCTCAGTGTCATTAGAAGTAGAGAGCTGGATCCTGCTGGGATTCTTATTAGCAATGCACTGGATCTATTGACAATTATAACACAGAATATATTGCTTTCATTAGCAACGTTTACCAGGTTTATTACTAGTTTAGAGTCTACTTCAACTTTCTGGGTTAAAGCTGGGTTATTATTATTATTATTATAAAATAATATGAAAGTTTACAAAAATACATTCCTAAATACTCAAGTAAAAAGTCCATTCATAAAATCCGTACAAGACCATAGGCCGATGTCAAAGCAAGAGTTATTCCTGGTCATTTGAATCATCTTGTTCAGAGTCTGACACAGTTTCTTCCTCTACAGCATTACTTGGGTCTTCGTCCTCACCTTTGTGTTTTTGAATAGGTCAGGTGTATAATTAAGATAAGTTGTGTTTAGCTCATTTTAATTTTCAGATTTAGTACATAAGCCTTTGACACGTTGTTTCAGGTGGGGAGAATGCAGTCGGTGAGAGCTCTACGTCGGTGAGAGTAGAAATTGTGAGACGAGAACATGAGCGCCAAGCCGTTGTGCCGTCTGCTGCAGACTCTGACTCCAGGGGAGAACATTTACTTTCTGACAAGTAAGTCTTAGTTATATTGAGTCTATGCTTGTCATTTGAAATGTGCTATATAAATAAACTGTATTATTCTTGTTATTGTTATGAAATAAGGGAGAGTGAGGATAGCAGCCAGAGTGAAGGTGCCAGTGGAGCTGAGGGTTTTTCCGGCCGTGCTGCTGTTTCAGTTTCTAACACAGGAGGACGGAGAGGAGAGGAGTCAGGTTTGGGAGAAGAGAAATGTGGGTGAGAGGCAGAGGCCCAGGGAGAGGCCGAGGAAGAGATTATAGCTACGGGCCAATCACTGAAGATGAGGACTGGAAGTTCATCAGGAGTGGATAAAGCCTTTTGATGAACTCACTGGCACACTCAATTTTTGGAACCTTGTTACAATTAAAGACTAACCGTTATGCTCATCGGGTTTTATCCTCAAAACAGCTGAAGCCACAGTCCAGGTTTTATAAGCGGTACATTGTATGTGTATCTGAAATGAAGGCTTTCCTGGCTTTGCATCTGTCTATGGGGCTTGTCGAGAAGCCCGAGACTGAAGATTATTGCACACAACAATGATTGTGTTTGTGCCCCTGGGCCAATGAAGGACTCAGAGCTGGAGCCTGGCCCGAGGTAAGACCTCCAGCACCAGGCTGCACCGCCTCTGCTACTCTCCCCAGCCTCTGGCCTCTCAGTCCGGGCTACACGGGCCCGGTACAGCCCCTGGTTCTCCTTAAAAAAAAAAACATTACATTTTCTTCCCATGGCACCCCATGCACATGTAACTCCTTCTAGGAACGAGGAGGTCAAGCCGTAACCTGGCCCTGGGCTCAACACTGTGGGTTTTTATTTTATTTTAGCCAAAAAAGCTTGAATCAAACACTGACTTTTACTCCATCCAAGAGGGTCAATAGACGGCTGTGCATTGCAACAACGCACCATCAGTAGTCCTTTTAACAAACCTGTTGACTCTTTTAGCCAAACTAACCTCGTTTGCCTCTTAACATTTGTTCTAGTGAAAAGACTGGACAAAACTAATGTGTGAAGAGAACTCCTTTCCCTCTGTCTCTGGTGGGACTGCTCTGTGCTCCGCTATGTCAGTTCTAGACTCTGAAGGGTTACCGATGATAAAGCCTGCCTCTAAGGCTCTGATCAGAGGGAGAGAGAGAAAAGAGACAAAACGCTGGTTCCGTGGTTTCTCTTTCTCAAAGCTTTATTTTTGGGATAACACAGTTTATACACAGGTGCTGGTCACATAATTTAGAAAAATCTTAAAAAGTTGGTTTATTTTACTAATTCCATTAAAAAGTGGAACTTGTATATTATTCATTACACACAGACTGATATATTTCAAAGTGTATTAATTTAAATGTTGATGATTATAATAAAATCCCAAATTCAGTATCTCAGAAAATTTGAATATTACTTATGACCAATACAAAGGAAAGATGTTTAGAAATCTTGGCCAACTGAAAAGTATGAACATGAAAAGTATGATCATGTATAGCACTCAATACTTAGTTAGGGCTCTTTTTGCCTGAATTACTGCAGCAATGCGGCGTGGCATGGAGTCGATCAGTCTGTGGCACTGTTTAGGTTGCTCTGATAGTGGCCTTCAGCTCTTCTGCATATTGCCTCATCCTTTTCACAATACCCTTCTCTCTGGGGTTAAGGTGAGGCGAGTTTGCTGGCCAAGTTAGAACAGGGATACCATGGTCCTTAAACCAGGTACTGGTTGCTTTGGCACTTGGTGCAGGTGCCGAGAAATCTGCATCTCAAAAAGTTGGTCAGCAGCCAGAAGCATGAAGTGCTCTAAAACCTCCTGGAATACGGCTGCGTTGACCTTGTACCTCAGAAAACACAGTGGACCAACACCAGCAGATGACATGGCTCCAAAGCATCACTGACTGTGGAAACTTTACACTGGACCTCAAGCAACGTGGATTGTGTGTCTCTCCTCTCTTCCTCCAGACTCTGGGACCCTGATTTCCAAAGGAAATTACGGTGGCGAGACAGCTCAACACGCTGCAAATGAAGAAAGCACCAGCAAATAAAGAAAACATCTTCATCAGTTTCACAACACGCGCTGCAAATCCTTACAACACATGCAAATACAAAACGCGCTGCAAATAACACAGACCACAACGGAAATGTTTTAAGGGGACTCATTTGAGTGACAAACAATATATTTAGGCCAACAATATCCAAACGACAAAGCAATTATACGATCATGATCTAAAAGTAAAAAAACTCACCTTTCAGGTCAGTGACAACAACACTGACAACAACGCAACAGGCGAGCAAACAATAAACAGGTCCCATTAGGGGTTCGTCACTCGAAGGAGTCCCCTTAAAACATTTCCGTTGTGGTCTGTGTAATTTCCAACGCGCTTTTGAATTTGCATGTGTTGTGAAATTTTGCAGCGCGTGTTGTCAAACTGATGAAGATGTTTTCTTTATTTGCTGGTGCTTTCTTCATTTGCAGCGTGTTGAGCTGTCTCGCCACCGTATTTAGGTGATGGGCTCGGTGGTCCTGTTTTAACGGTTTGTTATTTTACTTTAAATCCTCTGTTTAATTAATAAATTGTTGATATGTGTTGCCTTACACTTTGTGTGGTTTGACTTTATGTTCAGGTCCCATTTGTTTAGCGGGGATCGTAACAGACTCGCAAGTCATGCACAAAACTAAAATCCCAGTCATGTGTCAGCTTGGCTCCACAGTTTTCAGATTTGTAACTCACTTTCTTTAGTGACTCGTACTTGCAGTTCAACTAAAGGTAGACAAGACATTTATTTTTGATTAGCCCAATATCACAAAAACAGCCGCCTTAAAGGGCTAAACAGACTGCACTAGACAACATCCCCTGTCCTTAGGCGCTCCATCAGGGTGAGGAAAAACTCCTAAAGAAAAACCCAGCCGGGAAAACAGAGAAACCTCAGGAGACCCACAGAAGGAGGGATCCACTCCCAGGACGGACAGGCCGTGCAAGAATGTGTCCAGGACAGTTAAAAATATATATATATTTAAAAAAACGTGTGTGTGTGTGTGTGTGTGTGTGTGTGTGTGTGTGTGTGTGTGTGTGTGTGCGTCTCTGTGTGAGTGTGTGTGTGTGTGTTTGTGTGTGTGTGTGTGTCAGTGCGCACGTGTGTGTGTGTGTGCGCATGTGTGTGCGTGTGTCTGTCTTGCGTGTGTGTGCGCGTGTGTGTGTGTGTGTTTGTGTGTGTGTGAGTGTGTGTGTGTGTGTGTGTGTGTGTGTGTGTGTGTGTGTGTGCGTGTGTCTGTCTTGCGTGTGTGTGTGTGCGCGCATGTGTGTGTGTGTGTATGTGTGTGTGTGTGTGTGTGTGTGTGTGTGTGTGTGTGTGTGTGTGTGTGTGTGTGTGTGTGTGTGTGTGTGTGTGTAAGGTGGATGGGACCTCAGCCAACATCAAGGTAGATGAAAGATGAGCTGGGGTCTTCGTACTGGAGCAGAGTCCGGGATGGGGGTACACATCACCCAGCAGATGAGAGGACGAAAGGGGATATGTGAGATAATGTCTGCAAAGTGTGAGGCTGGTGGATAGTGATGCCTTGTATAACATAAGAGAATGTTTGTTGGTTTGTTTGTGTTATGTACATTTAAAACAATAAAAACACTTTGAAATAACAAAAATAGGATCGGTACCAGATAGAGGAGCTGATTCAGAGACTTGACCGTGACAGGACAGGGTTGGTACAGGTGAGTCATATTTAATTGACTTATAGAGACGTCAGTGACATGTTACAGCTGTAATCAATGTGACTTTTCTTTCTGTGAGGGACTAGCACACACAAGAAAACAGATAATAATGGACGCCATCTGAAGAAGGTGGAATCCCGGCAGAAGAAGGAAAAGTTTAAAAGCGACTGTATCCTTAAAACCTTTCAGAGCCGTGGAGGCAGTCCCGCCACATGGCTCTGTCATGTCCCACTGCAGCTGCTACCTCAGTAATGACCACATCCACCTCCCCATGTTAGGAAGCAGCACACATTACAGATGCCATGAGGTCCAGCCTAACCTGCTGGAGGATTGGTCCCTCTCCACTCGAGCAAAGTCCATCTCTGCCCAGGGTGTTCGCTCGGATCCTGAGATGAGCCGTACTTCTGATCGGACCAGGTCTAGGCCATGTTTGAACCCCAAACCTCCAGAGGTCAAACCCAAAAGCAAGAAAGTCATAAAGGAAAAAAAAACTGGATAAAGACTCAAAGAAACACAATCTATTAAATTGTTTATTTTTTTTTTTGTTATCTTGCATTACAGTTGCTACAGTTATTTAATGCTGGCAACAGTGTGTAAAAAGAAACAGGAAATTATTTTCTCCTCATTTTGAACTGGTGGACTTACTCTTTACTGTTTAAAAAAGTATCTCAAGCAAGACATTTTGTCACTTTGTTTCATTGTATTTTTATATTTAAGGCAAAAATGTCTGTGAAGCACATAATTACCCATAAAACATATTCAGTTTTTGTCTTGTTAAAGAATGAACTTGTGTAGCCTTAAATGTGTATTTGTTTCGTCCAACAATTCTTATTGAAGTCTTGACCTCTGTGCCAGTTTTGCTTTGTTGTTGTTTCCACTATCTCACAATTTCTTGTAATAGCTTTTTTTCTAGCAGTATTCATCATTGCTCAATCATTGTTTTTGAAATAATCTTCTTTGAGCAGAAAGGTTTGTGTGGTTCTGTCAGTGGTGTTCACGGTTTAAGCCACATAAATAATCTAATCAATGATGTCTTATAGCTCCGGTAACATTTAAATATATTTAAGTAGCGAGACAATGTTTACTAAAAGACCTAAACAGAAATGATTTTATAAATAAGTACAAAATGATTGTACTTGTAAAATAATGTCATTTATTTAATAAATACAATATTCAGTTTGGTTTTCAAGTCATTCTTGCTTCATCTCTTCATCAAAGGCCATTTGTGCTGTTGTATCATCTGGAGTCACTGATGCACTGTTTGTTAGTCTTGATGTGAAGAAGAGTGGGCTTCTTCCACTGGCTTCACGGGACCCTTCCCAGTGCTGCAGCCTTCCTTTGCAATGACAACAAAACATTTATTAGTGGATAGCCTTTTGCTGCAGGAGCACAAGAGAAAAATACAATATAGTTTTTTTTCTTACCACAACAGTTTCTGAGGATCTGGGTTCTTCCGGCTTTAGCAGACAAGGATGTCATCAGAAGAATGCATGTTTAGGTTTCCTACAGAAAAGAAGAGGCATGTCTGTTCAAACTGTTACTTCAGTGCAACAGCTGAGATACTAGATTAGAGGTAGAAGGACTTCTCACTTGTGTTGGAGCTCAGGACTCTGCTGGCTTTTATCCTCTTCTCCTGAACTGGATCATGTGGGGGACAGGTCACACTCTGGCAGGATTAGACTTCTTCTCGGTTTCTGGATGCTAAAAGTGCAGATATTATTGTCAAAAAATATTTTTTATATGAATTAAACAGTTAGTTATTATTTACAGATCAAGACTTACCGGGACAGGTTACACCTGTGAGGCCAGCAGCCATCTCTGAAGAAAAATAAAACCACAGAAATAATTCATTAGACAGTATAAAATATAACAATGTGACTATATCCAGCGCTGTTCATTATACTGGATACCTTTCTTTTATCTGTCACAGACTTTTATGTGAAAAGAAGACAATCCTGGAGTGAGACTTCCCGTCAAAAAGAAATAAATAACATTGTTGATAGAAATCTAAAGACATTTCTTACCTTTGGCTTTAAAAACATAAAGAGAAGAGCTGGGGATTGCACCAGCCACCCTTCAGTTAGTGGACCATCTGCTCTAGCTCCTGACACTGCTGCCTCTAAAACTTAGAACTTAACTTACACAACATGAGAGGGACATGTTGTGATCTTTGACAGATCACCCACTCTACCCCTGAACCATTGCTACACTTCTCACTACACTATTTACTTTGGACTAAGAGTTCTTTCTAAATATGTTCTCCACAGTTTAAGTGGAGTCAAGAGAACTCTTCTGGAAAGAACTGTCTCGGTCTTTACCCACTTGTGTAGCATTACAATACTTCCTGACATAATCATTTATCATGAACGGAGAAGTGGGCATCGCACCATCAACCCTCCAGTTGGTGGACAACCCCTTTACTCATGACCTGCCTTATACCGTACCAGTTCTCCCAGTGTGGGACGAATGAAGTCTATATTTATTTAAACTTTTAAACAAGTGCAAGGCGTGTTTTGGAGAAAATCCTGGGAAAAGATTTTCCCAGAATTTTTTAACTTTTAGACGATTAACTCGTCTAGATTAACTGTATTGTTTTTAATTATTATTTTTAATGTTAATTTGATGAAATACTACATCACTTTCCTTGCTTTAGCTTCTATTTTGTTTAGTTTTTTCTGGTTGTTTGTTTCAAAGTTCAAAGTTCAAAGTTTTCTTTATTGTCCCTCTTGGGAAATTAATTTCGCAGCATCATGCTCCTTAAAAACATACAACATAGAATTACACTTCAACAACTCAAGAGCAGGATCAACAATGGAAATCACTAATAAACCAAGATAAAAATGTGCAAACTGGAATTAAAACATGAATAAATACATTGTGCAAACAAGCAATTATTGTTGTTCAAAATGATTACAAAGTGCTATGTGCCATTTAAGTGCCTCACAGCTGTCGGTAAAAACGACATATTTAATCTTTTAGTCCTACAGCCCAGAGCTCTGCAGCACCGGCCGGAGGGCAGCAGCTCAAATTCCTCTGAGGGGATGGTCTTGGGACTGCGCTATAGCACCAGCCTTCCTCTGCACCTGTCGGCTGTAAATGTCCTTCAGCTGAGCCTGACTCCTCCCGAAATCTTACTGGCCACTTTGACCAGACTTCCCAGTCTGTTTTTGTTGGTCAGGAGAGGCTTCCAAACCAGGCAGCAATACTGAAGGATAAAACCGATTCAATAAAAGCACGATAAAACAATGTCATCATTTCAGTGGATACGTTAAAACTGTTCATCTTCCTCAGGAAGTACAATCGTTGTTGGACTTTTTTAGAAACCGCATCCACCCAAGGCTCAAAACACAGTTTATTGTCCAGAATGACTCCGAGATATTTGTAGTTGTCGACCAGGTCAATGTCTGTGTTCTTGATGACAGTGGCACTGGGGCAAGGTGGTGATTTGCGAAAGTCTATTTTAATTTCTTTTGTTTTTAACACATTCATATGTAAAAATGAATGGTCACACCACTGAACAAAGTCATTAAGGACTGGCCCATGGTCCTGTTCATTCCCTCTGAGCAGGCTGATGGATAACAGAGTCATCTGCAAACTTTAAAATGTGTCTATCCTTGTACACACTGCGACACTGGTTTGTGTACAGAATGTACAAAAGAGGGGCGAGACAGCAGCCCTGGGGTGAACCAGTAGAGGAATAGAGCACATCAGATAAAATACCATTCACTCTAACACACTGAGGTCTGTCTAATAAAAAGTCCAATATCCAACCAACCAAGTTAAGATCAAGGTTAAAATCAGCCATACGTCTCTCTGCCAGCAGGAATGGCTGAATGGTGTTAAAAGCAGAAGTAAAATCAACAAATAAAAGTCTGGCATGTGTCTTGGCTCCATCCAGATGTTTAAGAATAAAGTGCAACAGTGTGATGACAGCATCCTCCACTCCTTTCTCGGACCTGTAAGCAAACTGCAATGGGTCTAGCTGTTCCCTGACCTGAGGTAGCACCATGTCTTTAATGATTTTTCAAAAGTTTTCATAACCAAGGAGGTCAGAGCAACTGGTCTAAAATCATTCAAGGCTTTAGGAGTGTTGCACTTCGCCAAGGGCACAATGACTGAGTGCTTCCAAATTTTGGGGACCTTCTGTTGTAGTAAAGACAGATTAAAAATATGTTGGAAGATGCCACAAAGTTGGTAAGCACACTTTTTTAATGACTGTCCACAGATGTTGTCTGGCCCTGGGCTTTTGGGTTTGGTGTGGCAGAACAATTTAGCCACAGTGTTTACCTCAATAGACACTGATGGAGAGGCTCGAGTCATTGCCCTGATGTCGGCAATCTTATCATTAAAATCCACTGTGTTGAACCGTGTATAAAATACATTTAGTTCATCTGCCAAGTCTTTGTCAGAATTAAAACCATCAAGTGCAACTCTGCTGACTTTATCATGTGACCCAATCATTGTTTTCATACCATTCCAGGTTCTTTTTAAGTTGTTACTTCTTAGTTCAGCCTCAATCTTATCCTTATATCTCAATTTGGCTTTTTAATTTCAGCCCTGATCTCCTTCTCACAACCCTTTCGGCATTCACATCACCTTCGTTAAATACACTTTTCCTTTTGATAAGCAGATCTTTCATGTCCTTGGAAATCCATGGTTTGTCATTAGGATAAACCTTGACATCCCTGTTTGGGAGAACTAAGTCTTTACAGAAGGAGATGTAATTGCAGACAACATCAGTCAGTTCATCTATGTCAGAACAAGAGTTCTGAAACACTGTCCAGTCTGTGCACTCGAAGCAGCCCTGCAGCGCCAGAGAGCTGTCCTCAGTCCACACCTTTACCTGTTTCCTAACAGGCTTTTCCCTCCTCAGCACCGAGGTGTAGGCGGGCAGAAGGTGGACTGTGTTGTGGTCAGAGGAGCCCAGTGCAGGTCCTGCCTTCGAGATATAAGCCCCTTTAATGGAGCCGTAGCACAGGTCCAGGGTTTTATTGTGACGTGTTGGACAGTTGACATACTGATAAAAACTGTTCAGGGTTTTCTTTAAATTACAGTGGATAAAATCGCTGAGTATAAAATTGGGAGCAGCAGGTGAGATTGGCTGAAGCTTATTTATAGTTTTAAAAACAATATTAGCTGCAGACTTAGCATCAGCCTTAGGGTGGATATAAATAACAGTCACAAATATCTGGGGAACTCTCTCGGGAGGTAAAACGGCCTTAAAGACACGGACAGGAGTTCAGTGAGAACTCTTTTACGCACGATGATGATGGAGGCAGGGTTCTGTCTGAGGCGCTGTCTCATGGAAAACTGCTAAACTCTGAGGTATTGAGGATTTGCCTGCATACTTGGCCCACCTTCCTGATTTGCAGCGTGAGAATTTAATTGATTTGTTAAATGAGACAAAGTCACTGTTTTCTGATGTACCTTCAAGACCAGAATATTAATGCATGACATTGTTGTTGGTGACACTGTGCCGATAAAACAACACCCTTATCGAGTCAGTCCTGATAAACGTTCCGTCTTAAGCGGCAGGTTGAGTATATGGTAGCTCGTGGTATTGCAGAGTTCAGTTATAGTCCTTGGAGCTCTCCTGTTTTGCTTGCGTTAAAATCTAATGGTGAAGATCGTTTTTGCACGGACTACAGGAAAGTAAATAATGTTACGAAGCAGGACTGTTTTCCATTGCGTCGCATTGAGGACTGTGTGGATCGAGTGGGTGGGGCTACGTTTGTGTCCAAGTTCTGTTCTGTTGAAAGGTTACTGGCAGGTGCCGCTCACTGAGCGTGCAAAACAACTCTCAGCCTGTGTAACCCCAGATAATTTTTTTCAATACAATGTTATGTCATTTGGCATGTGAAATGCACCGCAACATTTCAGCGGTTGATTAGGATTATACTGTCGGGTCTGTCATTTTGTGAGGCTTACTTGGACGACTTGGTAGTTTGTACCGATTCCTGGGTGGAGCATATTTAACACCTTCGGGTGTTATTGGGTTGTCTTCAAGAGGCAAACTTAACAGTGAACTTATCAAAGTGTGTATTTGCCCAAGCAACTGTGACTTACTTAGGTAAAGTGGTTTGTTGGTGGTTGTGTGCGCCGGTGCAGGCCAAGGTGGAGAGTATTGTCTCGTTTCCTATTCCAATTAGTCGCACCGAGCCGGCGTTACTTAGCCATGGTTGGTTATTACAGGGTCTTTGTAGGAATTTTTCTGCTGTTGCCTCTCCTTTAACTGACCTTTTAAATCCTAAGAGAACTTTTGTGTGGACTGTTCGTTGTCAAACAGCCTTTGAGCAAACTAGCAAACATCAGAGTATATAGGTCACCTGGGAGGCTCTCGCTGGGTCGCCGCTTCCGCCTCAGCTGTTCCGGTGACAACGCTGCGCAGCCGGCTTGCTCCATGCCTCTGCAGTCCTTGTTAGCCTAGCCTTGTTTTTGTTTGGCCTGATGGGACAGGCTGTCTGAGTTATCGTTCTTTATTTTGTTCAGGTTAGTAATGAGGGGTTGTGTTGTGTAGGGTGGTAGAGGAGTTGGCACCGGCTTCTACGGCCCTGTACAGGGTTGGCCGGCTCACCAGGTCCTCCTTTCTTTTGTTACTTTCCTGTTTTATTTTTTCAGGCACGGAGGGTTTTTGGATTCTCTTTTATTTACATAAAAGAGAGAAAAAACATTAGGTCTAAAACTAAATGAATAAAAACTATTTTTGAAATGAACTGTTTTGCCTCCTGTGTCCTCTTTTAAATATGTTCGACTCTTTTGGGCGTAACAGTATTCCTTACTTTATTTTAATTTTAGGAATAATATATCAAGAACAGAGAAGGGCGGCTCGCACCATCGACCCTCCAGTTGGTGGACAACCCCTCTCTCTAATAATTATGTCTTATACAGTACCAGTTCTCCCAGTGTGGGAGGAATAAAGCATATATTCACTTAAACGTCAAAACAAGTACAAGGCGTACTTTGGAGGAAATCCTAATCTCAGATTAGTTTTTGTACAAGCTTTAGTCACTTCTTTTGTAGGTTGACTGTATTTGTTTCTGTTTTCAATGTTAATAAAAATCCCACATAGCATTTCTTGCGTTATCTAATATTGTTTTTTTTTTAAATCACACACAGACACACCCTACTAATTTAAAAATCTGCTCTAGTTTAAGCTGTAAAATATTGGCGTTGTTGTTGCCAAATCAAAGATGAAGTCAGTCGGAGTCCGAGTCGTCCGAGTCCGGTTGGGGATGGAAGTAGCGAGTAAAGCGACTGGGAAGGACGTCCCAGCAGAGGTCGATGGAGTAGGATCGTCTGTGCTTTCTTCGGGCTGGTCGAACGTGGCCTCTTGGAGGAAGGCACCTCAGCGTCCTCTTCATCCAAGAACCGTTTGGTGGATCCGCTGGGGGCCGAGGAGGAAGAAGGAGGAGTTGGAGGACGGAAAACATGTTCAAGCATGCTCTGGAGAGGGATGAACGCCGGAGGACTCTCTGCCGGTTGCTGAAGAACGGAGCCAGAGGCCGACTCACCTGTTCTTCAGCTTCAGCAGGAGGGTCTCTCTGGCGCCAGCCATCCCAAAACTCCTCGGAGGAAACTGCTGGTCATCTTCTTGCTCCTCTTCATCATCCTCTTCATTATCAGAAAGGCTCTCGTAACCAGAGTCAATTTCATCATAATCATCATCCCAATCTTCCTCCCAATCTTCCTCCTCTTCATCAGATGGTTCAGGTGAAGAGGAGGAGGTGGAAGAAGAAACAGACCCTTCTTCCTCCTCCTCTTCATGAGCTGGTTGGAGTGCCTCGTACTCACCTACGCCTTCCTCATCCGAGGAGATATAGATAGGATTGTCCGCAGAACCGGCAGGACCCAGACCTTCAATGGAGAATAAAATAATATAGTCTTTGTTTTATTAAAACATCAAAGACCAGAAACATACAAACTAATTAGCACAGGTTTAATATTTCATCAGCTGGTTGGAGTGCCTCGTACTCACCTACGTCTTCCTCGTCCGAGGAGATGTGGATAGGATTGTCCGCAGAACCGGCAGGACCCAGACCTTCAATGGAGAATAAAATAATATAGTCTTTGTTTTATTAAAACATCAAAGACCAGAAACATACAAACTAATTAGCACAGGTTTAATACTTCAACTGTCATGTCTGTCTTATTATACTTCAACCATTTAAACTGTCTAAGTTACACTTTTATTAAAATGCAGCTGTTATATGTGACTAACTTTATTTGGAAGTGGAAAGTGTAATTCAAAATAGACTGATTGTTGGATTATATTTTGTTTTCTCTTTCATTGTACAGTAGGCTGCAGTAGGCAACAATGCCACAGTTAATCTATTTCTTTTAAAATAAATTGATTGACTCTGTAACACAACATTTGCAGTTTTAGGTTTAACTTTCCCGTTGTTAGTGTTCAACAGATACACAGGTATGCACCTGCCATCTACTGACAGTTAAACACGGACAAGTACTGTCTCCATGGAGATGAACATTTTTAATGGATTCCAATTTAGAACGTTAACTCCGGCGCCATTTTTATCCAAGAGTTTCACTGCAACATTTGTGAAATTTGAAACTAAAACTCAATAATTTACTGACATATTCTCTGGTAAAATTAAAGTGTGCATTACTCACTACAGATTGAATCTACTTTTAGCGTTACTACATATTTAAATCATCGAGTAAATGTCAGTTTATAACAAAACTATATTTTTCTTAAATTGACCATTTTAGCTTTGGTAGCTACTCCCACCCAAACGGTTATCATAATAAACATCAAACACGTTATATGGACAGAAAATATTATAAATACTATCCTAATGCAGTCTTAATTGATTAAACAGTTATCTTACCTTCAGAAAAGAAATCCAAGATGACCGGAGGTCAAAAGCATGTGCCATTTCTGAGGATCTAAAACCTTAAACATATGATAATACCAAAATATTAAAATATGTTTATTTTTGCAAAGAGAAGATTATACTGTGGTATGCAGCGTTCGGTTTTCTAGGAAAAGTCAATCTGAAACTCAGTTCAGCAACGCACTGGACAAGCCAAGTGAGAAGTGAAAAATTCTAACTGGAGCCCTCTTATATAGCCCCACCGGACCTTCTGTTTCCATGGCACTGACGCACGTACGTCAAGCTAGCTTAGGCTAAAAGCATCAATAATCGATTAATACCAGTTTAGTGCTTTAAAGACTCAGCTGCTTAGGACTCTTGTCTTCTTATTGGGTCTCTAGGACCTGGAGAGCTTTTTTTAAAGGTAAAATTTCATTAAACTGTCTTAAATGACGCCTAGAGTTATAATGCAGTCATGAAGATGCACGTTTTGGCAGACCTTAGCATGAACAGACAAGTATTATCAAAGATAATAATAAGGTTAGCAAACGCTTTATGCACTTCACTGCCATAAAGATAAATCATTCATTTAGATCAATTTAAATGTAAAAATCCGTCTAAATAGCGTGTTCATCTAATGCTTTGTGAAAGCATATTGTGTAAAATAGGCTACTCTTTACTTTCCAGAGCCTCTTTGTTTTAATGGCCTGCATACAGGAGTGGGCAGGGCTGTTCAGAACGGCTGGTCTTGAGGCATGTTCCATATTTGCTGTTGTTTGACCTGGAAAATCTGCCATCAGGTAAGAGTTTTACACTTCATACAATAACTTTTAATAATGTTAGCATTGTGCTGTTTGTGTACTCTAGTCCTGGACTTGGACTTGCTTTTTATGGCTCTGACTCAAACTTGGACTCGTTTATTCTCAGACATAAGGACTCGGACTTGAACACAAAGGACTCGCAAGTCATGCACATCGACAGCACAAGCACTGGACCCTTGGACTTGGACTTGGACTTAAACACTGAGGACTTGAAAGTGACTTGGACTCGAAAACTGGAGACTCGACTACAACACTGGGACATGCTGTTAATGTGAGCAGGAGAGTCTGTGGTGCTCCCATTGGCTGTAAGTTGTACTTGTTCCTGCAACAAGACAATGTGCATATTTTATTACATGAGGGAGACTTGAAAATATTTGACAGACTCATTCTATGTGTTTTATTTCACTACCTTTAAAGGGTCTTGGCAAAACATCTCACACGGCGTTGCCACAGGACAGTGGTCAGGTGAAGTGAAGGTAAGTACCTATCAGAGAAATATTCAGCTGTTCGTCCAGTGGTTCACAAAGTAACTTGTTAGCAGCAAGCTAAAGTCTAATTTTACAAGGCGTTTCAATGAAGCCCCAAACAAGTGTCTTTAGTCATTAATATGAGTTTATTAAGTGAGCTTTGATTAAGAGCCGCTGTTGGAAAATCTAATGGAGTGGTGAAAAGAAAAGCATCACTGTATGAAGATAAACAATAAACCTGAAGCATGAAGTGCTGAAAAACTATTTTATTTGAATATAAGTTCTATGTTATGTTAAAAACACACGTCATTTTTAAAGCCAAGCTGTAATGTTGAGTGAAAAATCTACTGATGTCTCAAAGAGAGGTGAGTTTGTATATTGTGACAAAACTGTAACATATATAACCGAATACTAATTCCATATGATTAGGTTTTATTTCTTATTGAGTTCTAAAGATTTTTATGAGAACATTTAAAACAGCATATATTTTATTCATATATTTTTTTTTATGTAAATCCAACAGACTTTTTTTTAGTAAAGGAAAAGTTGGGTACAATAATAAGCATTTGAAGATACAGGTGTGAATTTCAATAAATAAATAAAAACCTTTGTGTTTTTGAATAGGTCAGGTGTAAAATTAAGATAAGTTGTGTTTAGCTCATTTTAATTTTCAGATTTAGTACATAAGCCTTTGACACGTTGTTTCAGGTGGGGAGAATGCAGTCGGTGAGAGTTGGTGAGAGTAGAAATTGTGAGACGAGAACATGAGCGCCAAGCCGTTGTGCCGTCTGCTGCAGACTCTGACTCCAGGAGAACATTTACTTTCTGACAAGTAAGTCTTAGTTATATTGAGTCTATGCTTGTCATTTGAAATGTGCTATATAAATAAACTGTATTATTCTTGTTATTGTTATGAAATAAGGGAGAGTGAGAATAGCAGCCAGAGTGAAGGTGCCAGTGGAGCTGAGGGTTTTTCCGGCCGTGCTGCTGTTTCAGTTTTTAACACAGGAGGATGGAGAGGAGAGGAGTCAGGTTTGGGAGAAGAGAAATGTGGGTGAGAGGCGGAGGCCCAGGGAGAGGCCGAGGAAGAGATTATAGCTACGGGCCAATCACTGAAGATGAGGACTGGAAGTTCATCAGGAGTGGATAAAACCTTTTGATGAACTCACTGGCACACACAATTTTTGGAACCTTGTTACAATTAAAGACTAACCGTTATGCTCATCGGGTTTTATCCTCAAAACAGCTGAAGCCACAGTCCAGGTTTTATAAGCGGTACATTGTATGTGTATCTGAAATGAAGGCTTTCCTGGCTTTGCATCTGTCTATGGGGCTTGTCGAGAAGCCCGAGACTGAAGATTATTGCACACAACAATGATTGTGTTTGTGCCCCTGGGCCAATGAAGGACTCAGAGCTGGAGCCTGGCCCGAGGTAAGACCTCCAGCACCAGGCTGCACCGCCTCTGCTACTCTCCCAGCCTCTGGCCTCTCAGTCCGGCTACACGGGCCCGGTACAGCCCCTGGTTCTCCTTAAAAAAAAAAATTACATTTTCTTCCCATGGCACCCCATGCACATGTAACTCCTTCTAGGAACGAGGAGGTCAAGCCGTAACCTGGCCCTGGGCTCAACACTGTGGGTTTTTATTTTATTTTAGCCAAAAAAGCTTGAATCAAGCACTGACTTTTACTCCATCCAAGAGGGTCAATAGACGGCTGTGCATTGCAACAACGCACCATCAGTAGTCCTTTTCAACAAACCTGTTGACTCTTTTAGCCAAACTAACCTCGTTTGCCTCTTAACATTTGTTCTAGTGAAAAGACTGGACAAAACTAATGTGTGAAGAGAACTCCTTTCCCTCTGTCTCTGGTGGGACTGCTCTGTGCTCTGCTGCGTTTTTCTCTCGCTAGTGGATATATATACAGCCAGCTCCACTTGACTTAATCAGTTTCTGACCAGCTCCGCTTGACTACTAAACTAACGATATCATTTTCACAATATGGTCTGTAACCTGCTCCGCTATGTCAGTTCTAGACTCTGAAGGGTTACCGATGATAAAGCCTGCCTCTAAGGCTCTGATCAGAGGGAGAGAGAGAAAAGAGACAAAACGCTGGTTCCGTGGTTTCTCTTTCTCAAAGCTTTATTTTTGGGATAACACAGTTTATACACAGGTGCTGGTCATATAATTTAGAAAAATCTTAAAAAGTTGGTTTATTTTACTAATTCCATTAAAAAGGGGAACTTGTATATTATTCATTACACACAGACTGATATATTTCAAAGTGTAATAATTTAAATGTTGATGATTATAATAAAATCCCAAATTCAGTATCTCAGAAAATTTGAATATTACTTATGACCAATACAAAGGAAAGATGTTTAGAAATCTTGGCCAACTGAAAAGTATGAACATGAAAAGTATGATCATGTATAGCACTCAATACTTAGTTAGGGCTCTTTTTGCCTGAATTACTGCAGCAATGCGGCGTGGCATGGAGTCGATCAGTCTGTGGCACTGTTTAGGTTGCTCTGATAGTGGCCTTCAGCTCTTCTGCATATTGCCTCATCCTTTTCACAATACCCTTCTCTCTGGGGATAAGGTGAGGCGAGTTTGCTGGCCAAGTTAGAACAGGGATACCATGGTCCTTAAACCAGGTACTGGTTGCTTTGGCACTTGGTGCAGGTGCCGAGAAATCTGCATCTCAAAAAGTTGGTCAGCAGCCAGAAGCATGAAGTGCTCTAAAACCTCCTGGAATACGGCTGCGTTGACCTTGTACCTCAGAAAACACAGTGGACCAACACCAGCAGATGACATGGCTCCAAAGCATCACTGACTGTGGAAACTTTACACTGGACCTCAAGCAACGTGGATTGTGTGTCTCTCCTCTCTTCCTCCAGACTCTGGGACCCTGATTTCCAAAGGAAATGCAAAATTTACTTTTGTCAGAGAACATAACTTTGGACCACTCAGCAGCAGTCCCAGGCGAGATGCTTCTGAAGCTGTCTGTTGTTCAAGAGTGGCTTGACACAAGGAAAGCGAAGCTGAAACCCATGTCTTGAATACGTCTGTGCGCAGTGGTTCTTGAAGCACTGACTCCAGCTGCAGTCCACTCTTTCTGAATCTCCTCACGTTTTTGAATGGGTTTTGTGTCACAATCCTCTCCAGGTGCGGTTATCCCTATTGCTTGTTCACTTTTTTGGGTTTATTAGCTGATTAGAGTGTGGCACCAGGGCTCTTCAATATTGAACCTTTTCACAATATTTAAATTTTCTGAGATACTGAATTTGGGATTTTCCTTGGTTAAAGAAAAGTGTTTAATGAATAAATATAATATGCAAGTTTCACTTTTTGAATGGAATTAGTGAAATAAATCAACATTTTGATGATTTTCTAATTATATGACCAGCACCTGTAATTTAATGTGCTCATATTTTCATGTGCCCATATGCGCCTTAGTGTGTATGCATGTGGAGTGAGGGGGCTAGGAGGAATGAGACAGGAAGTAGTGGAAGTTGTACCTGTGATGCATTCCTTCCCAGTTCTACCTTTCCCATTAAAGACCTGGTGGTGGTCGAGGAAACGGCGGAGATCTCCTACAGATTGGAGCTTGAAATGGGGAAGGTGTGCACATATTTTGTAAGCCAGTATAGAGAGCATTTTGCAGTATTTTATGACACATTTCAGCTTGAAGAGTATTAGACCAAAATCATATGCAGACAAGATAGTGAAGATGGTAAAATTGAGGAACTAGAGAAGCTCCCAGACGCCTACAATGAAGCAGACTTAGAGGATCAAGATGGAGATTAAACAAGTGGAGGCCTTGATTCAAGACCTGCACCTTTCAATCAAAATCTGCACCAATGTCTTCAAGTCTTTGCATGTAGAGGTAAGTATACGGCCAGCTGTCACGCAGTAAATAAGGGTTTGATTCAATTAAATTGGCAATGTCCATTTGATCATTTAAATTTTTATTTCAGATAACAGCCATGTTGGGCACACTGGATGCACTGGAGAAGAACTATGACAAGAACCTGGTGCTGGTGACACTGAGTACATCAAGATCCAGCTGCAGCTTGAGGAGAGTGAGAGACGCCACCAGGAAATCTTCAACCCAACATTGGTTTTTGCATTGTTAGAGTCAGTAAGCCATCGTGAGCCAGCTCAATGCTCATCTAAGTTCAGGGAACACATATGGAGGGAGGGGAAAAGACTCAAGCCCATTCCAGAGCGTGAGTCTGTGTACTGGTGCTCTGGTTACTCTAGTCCAAGCATATTAGGTTAAATTAGGTTCTACACCAACTACAAATGCTTCATTCTAAGAAGCCCCTTCCTGCATCATAGCTTACTAGTTTATTTTTCACAAATATAACACAAAAACAACTAACACTGAATTATTTTAACATATTTAAAGAAAGAACAAAGAACTTTAAATTGTGAGATCTGTTTCTTTTTAAGTCATTTCTTGAAGCTATTTATAGAAGTTTTAGTTCTAGACTATTCCACAGTTTAACTTTCTGAACAGACAGACATGTCTGTTTGACGTTGGTTGTGATCTGAGTTTACTGAACACGAGTGTTCGTCAGGAGCAGAGTTCATCTAAAACAGGTTCTGTCTTATTTTAAACATTATTTTTGCTATTTTAAATTTGACTAAGTGATTACATTTCAGTAAGTTAGAGTTTATGAGCAGCTTGTTTGTTGGGTGAAAATAATCTCTTTTATTTAGAATAAAATAAAATAAATAAACATGTAAATAAAATGTCACCAATCCATCTTTATACAATGCCCCTGATGCCATATCTTTCAGGTTTTCTTAACAGAACTTTGTGATCAATGGTGTCAAGGCTTTCTTCAAGTCTATGAAAATTCCATTTATGGGATTTTTATTTTTATTGTAGATGTTATTTTTTCAACCAGCTCAATTACAGCCATTTCTGTGATTCAATTTGCTTGTAAGCCATATTGATGGATTGTTTTGATATTTTATATAATTACATTTTTAGATTGGGATGACTTTAGCTATTTTCATGTTGTCCCTCAGAAGGAGGAGGCGACTCTGGCCCTTCTTGTGCAGGGCATTGGTGTTGTGGGCAGAGATGGAGTAGTCATCAAGATCAGTTTTGTGCCTCGACTCGGACTTAATTTTTTATTGCTCTGACTCAAACTTGGACTCCTTTATTCTCAAACACAAGGACTCGAGACTTGCCTCGGACTTGAGCACAAAGGACTCTGTTACAAATGCATGTAATTGTCTGTGTGTTCCACCTGCAGGAGGAGTGGGGTGTGTCTGGTCTGGGCTCCTGATTGGCTGCTACCCTTTATAAGGAGGATGTTGAGACCGGCTTCGCTCTCTGCTTCGCTCTGTGTTTCCGGCTAAGCTCCGCCTCCTGGTTGTGCTGCTGTCGATGCCAGGGGCAGCTTAGACGTTCAGCTCCTCTTTTATGTTTTCAGTTAGTTCTTTTAGGTGATGGGTGAGGTGGTCCTGTTTTAACGGTTTGTTGTTTTACTTTAAGGGTTAGGATTGGTTAGGCAGGGACAGAGGAGTTAAGTCGGGTACGACGGTCCAATGGCGGGCTGACTCGGCTTGTTGCCCTCTTTTGTTCATTTTGTCCGACCCATCTCTGCCTTTTGTTCTCCCTTGATTCTTATTTTAAATAGACAGTTGGAGCTTTAATTGTGTATGGCTTTTTGGTTTGTCCCAAACCCTCTGTTTAATTAATAAATTGTTGTTTTGTGTTGCTTTACACTTTGTGTGGTTTGACTTTATGTTCAGGTCCCTTTTGTTTAGCGGGGATCGTAACATATTTGGGGGCTCGTTAAAGTAGACTTTCTGTCTTGTGAGTTAATGGAGTAATTCAGGTAGGACTGGCAGGTGTGTATTTTTTGTGAGTAGCTTTGTTTGTTGTGTGTTAGCCTTTTGTCTTGTGGCTGGCCTGATTCTGGGTTTAAACATGGAGTATAACCTGGATGAGTTTGTTTCTGCTCCCACTTTGGAGGTTTTGCATCGGTGTCAAAAAGATGATCTCTTGCTAGTTGCTGAACATGATGACATTGTGGTCACAAAGCAAGCAAAGAAAGCTACGGTAAAGACTCAACTTTATAATGCTTTGGTAGAGCGTGGACGTTGACACTGATACACACCAAACCTAAAGGTCCTAGAACATCTTACTCTAGTAGTACGACAGATGAAGCAGTTAGATTAAAAGAGCTAGAAGTTGAATTAGAGTGTCTTGCTTTAAAGGAAAAGGAGCTCCAATATATTAATATGTTGGAGACAAAGAAATTGGAGCAACAAACACAGATTCACATGCGCAATTAGAGCTTGATGTTGGTCCTCGGGTCTAAGTCTGCAACCAAAGAACAGCAGAAGGAGGCAAAGAGAGCCAAGGAGTCTGCGAAGGTGTGGCCACGGCAAGCCCGGAGCTGGGACTACAAGGAAATGCTCAAACGTTACCCCTACAAACCGTCTAGGCAGGCTCTTCTGGTAGAGCTCCTCCAAAGAAAGTTTTGTGGCGACGCGAGTACGAAGAGAGGCTCACCAGCACGGCTGCCGTTCCCACAGCCAGTGAACCTTCTGTAGCAGCCGTGTCAGCTCTCGAGCGGCCGGTGTCAGCTCTCGAGCGGCGGTGTCAGCTCTCGGCGGCCGGTGTCAGCTCTCGGCGGCCGGTGGCGTCTCGGTGGTGGAGGATAGCAGCTCCGAAGGCATCACCACCGATCCAAGCGACCGAACATGGCAAAAGTAAGTTCTAAACCTCGCACACATCAGTCCAGAAACTGTGAACAAACTGCAAGGTTTGAGCTCATTTTCTTCTGTCTGTATTTTTTCAGAGATCAAGCTCAGTACAGCATAAATGTCAGGGTCAAGATGACACAAATGGGGCTCTACAAAGCTCTACTTCAAGGGCTACTTGATCAACACCCTGCTGGTCCCAAACTGCCAACGTCTCCAGGATGCTGAGGTACATCCAGCCAAGTGGGGATGAAGTCAGCTTGGACTTCCTGCTAAAGTCCACTGAGACCAAAGATTACCTCACCCAACTCTGGCGCTTACATGGGCCCAGCCTCCATTCTGAACTATATCAAAACATGATCCGGTTTGTTCAGTGTTTGAAGACCCACCTGAGCTTGGCTGCAGCAGATCCTGACTTCTACAGGAAGTGCCAAGCCTACATCGACCTCCTCGCTTCCATCAGAAAGCCAGTGGCCAAGTCCAACAGCAAGGTCATGTGTAAAACGAGGTCAGTTGCTAATCTGCTTTCCATTTGTTTTTCTTTAATGACTTCCTCCATGTTGATAGTACTTATGTGCTGGCTGTACACATGGGGTTATGTGATACAGACATGTGTAGTTCTCCGCCACATTGTGGTCTTGTATGTCATTCTAGGTATGACCGGTTTGCAGAGGGCGAGAAGAGCCTTCAGGAGTGCCAGGCCGTCCTCCAGAAGGCCAAGAAAGACATGCTGTCCATTTATGGGAGTCTGCTGGAAGGTGACCACATGGCTTCAGAGGAAAAGACCATGTTCGGTATTACTGTGAAGCAATCCTGATCCTCGGCCACTTCCAGAGACCAGGAGCATTGGAGGGAATAACAGTAAGTGTCAGTAAGACCTCAGTTTTTGTGGGGGCATCAGCCTTAACAGATTATATTAGGTAGTCTGCAAAGAGGACGTTTATGTCAGTTATTTACTGTGTTTTTTTTTTTGTTTTTGTTTTTATGGACAGCAGAGTGAACACAAGACTGCGACAATGCAGATCGCCGTGTTTGCCCTCACAATGGAGGAGGCAGCAGTAAGTACACTTTGTACAGGCTAAATTGCCTTACCATGAAACATAGTGTCACCAGCAATGAACCAACAGATATTATCAGATGTATTTTTTTGTCTTTGCAGATGCTGGACGCATACTACACATGGCTCAAGTCTAACAAGTTGTTTGTGTCATCGCCGGGCACCAAGATTAGAAGTGCAACCAATGACCTCGCTCGTCTGCACCAACAGTAAGTATTAACAGCAGTCCATAAGACCTAAAAGTTTATGTTGGATTAGCATTCAACTAATAACGTATTTGTGCATTTATTAAACGGCTCAGCCTCAAAGAAAATGATTCAAATTTGGGAGTTTCATCTCATATTTCTGCCCCATTGCAGCTACAAACTGCCAAACATCCCGAGCCAGCAGATACGCAGGACCGTGGAGACAGATGTGGCTGCCAACTTCACAGAGGAGCAGAAGGCGTCTGTGGCCCCTACATGGCCCATTCGACGGCAGTGGCAAACCAGCACTACTGGATGAAGACCCTGGACACTGTTGTGGCCACTTCAAACCTGCTCAGCTCGCTGACACGGTATGCAGTTATCTGAAACAGTTATAATTATGTCTCTCAATGCTCATCCATCAGTTTGTCAGTGTGTAACCTTAAAACCTTTTTTAATTTTGCAGCTCCTCGTCTGACGACTCTGGCGAAGAGGACCCCAGGGCAGAGCAAAATGCTCAAAACTTGACCCAACTGCAGTGAAGATGGCTAAAGTCATAAAGGCAGAAGGATGTGCGGCCAATTATCTACATTACATTTACTTTGTGTTTCTGTGTATAAATCAACTTAAGTAGCAGTGACCCAACTCATTAGTATTTCAATGGACTCTATGTTTGTGTGTATTACAGGCATTGGTTATTTGCTTGTTGTTGTATTGAATATTTTTCTTTCTCTTGCAACGACAAGGATCGTATCATTTCCTTTCCTTTGCAGTGTTTCAAGCCACAGGAGATGCTGCCTAACCACGTGTTGATGTTCTGCATGAAGAACCAGACTGATGAGGAGAGGAAAGCAGAGGTGGAGAGAGCCAAAAGTCCATGAAGGCCTGGACCCTTCGAGGCAGAACCTGGGACTACAATGCCATGGTCAAGCGGTACTCGATGAGGCATCCAGAAAGGCTCTTCTGGAAGACCTGCGTGAAAGACATTTTTGATCCTAAATGACCCTGAGGCTGCACAGGAGGCACAGGCTGAATCCCATCACTGACCACCAGGTGCTTCAAGTGATTTGTTATCCACTAGTACTAGTTACTTTTCATTTAATGCAGAGTCATTAAATTTAATATTGGAACAATGGCTTGTTTGTTTTTTGGTTTTTTCATCTAATCATTCTAGGCCTGTTCAGCCGACTCTCAAAGACTGCCAGAGAGTCCTGAGTATCAGAGGCGGACATGCTGGGCATCCACAGGAAGCTCCTGGACCAGCAGCATTTGAAAGAAGACCAAATGATGATGTTCCGGTACTGCTGCGAAGCCATCTTTGTCCTGAGCTACCTCCAGCGACCAGAAGCAGTGATGGCATTTAAAGTAAGTACTTTTACTTTGCAGCGTTTCCTCAGTGTGTATAAGGTGTAGTGAATGTAGCAGCAACTCCTTAGTTTCCTTCGTCGCTTGGAGAGGCTGAGTACGGTCCTGTATATTGCGTGACGAGCTGCGGCTTAAACACATTGACACCGAGTCCCAGAATGGATGCTTGTATGTTTATTTAATTGACTGCTCAGTTGGCACATGTACACAGTTGTAAAATACTTCAGATTGTGAATGTTTACATTTACATTTATTCATTTGGCAGACGCTTTTATCCAAAGCGACTTACATTGTTCTACAGTAATTACCAGTGTTACAGACACTGGAGGCAAGGTGGGTTAAGTGTCTTGCCCAAGGACACAACGACAGTATGAACTGTGGGGAGAGTGGGAATCAAACCAACTACCTTCGGGTTGAAAGACGACTGCTCTACCCACTGAGCTACTGCCGCCCCTGTTTAGCAAACGCTTGCGGTCAACAAATACTACGGCTACCCCGCTTCCCTCTCTCCTCCTATACCTGAGTGACAGTGAGTGCCACCTTTGAAACCAAGAGCTGTCACCGCCTACACCCACATGACCCACACCTCACCCTGGCAACCAGACAAAAGCAATCCGTAGATGAATAATATATACCATTCTGGCTCCTACAGTGAATATCTATTAATTAATGCTTCTGTCAGGGCACAGAAAAGGGAATGCCGAAAAGCCGAAAGAAAATGGCGTAAATTGAAACTCCTAATTCATCATGAGGTATACAAAGAAAATCTGCATGTTTTCAATCAAACTTTGAAAAAAGAAAGAGAAATATTCTTCTCAGAGCTCATCAACAACAGCAGTAACGACTCACGTGTCCTGTTTTCTACAGT
>JALDNG010003174.1:0-29474 GCA_024349245.1 Neodontobutis hainanensis | reverse complement strand
TACCATACAACAAATAATCACCTCTTTCTTGGCCAAGAGTTAGTTTAATTTAAACAATAAAATGCATTACATACAGTGTAAACACAAAGTAAATCTTGTCATTGTCAATAGTTTTTTGATTACAGTTGACAAAATCTCTATGAGTTTCAGGCATAGTGGAAATGTTCAGCAGAAGAATAAGTAGTTATGGACAATCCAATACTGCAGCAAACCAAATGGAAACAAATACATACTGCATTATGTGTGATTTCACAAAATGATTGAGTAATGGACTCCTGTTTCCAGAGAACAGTATGCTGTAGTGAAGTTTTATGAAAGGCTGCCTCAGCGTTGTGCATCAGTCATATACCTCTGTTCATATTTTGTGAGGAAAGTGGACAGACCATAAAAGTCGTTATGGTCTTTGTAACTCAGGGTTTCCCCAATAACAAGCCATTTTATATGACTGAACGTTAGTGGTGGACTTTCAGTGAAAAAGCCCTGTGCAGATGATTACTCACATTATTGATTTACAGTTCAAGAGCCTGACTCATTTAAGGCCACACACAACCTTTAGTCATCAACCATGCAGAGTCTAAGTGTTAGTAAACAGTGTACAGTAGCTTTTATTACATTTGTTTGTGCATCGATCTGTTGAGATGTTGTTAGAAGTCCTGTCACAGGTGGGATGATAAATTGCTCACACGCGACTATACGTGTCACTAAATGGGAAAGTCATTTGTGTGTTGCCATGGCAATGTCTTGAAGGCGATAAACCTGGAAGCGGAGAAGTTTATTTCCTCTTTAGTTGATAGCAACCTCCAGGCATGTTTTAATTCAACACAAGATGACTTAATTGATAAAATGTAACCCCCAAGTCACACTCTATTGTTTAGATAAAAAAACACCAAAAGGCTGTGTACAAGGTAAGTGTTTACTCATTCAAACTAGTTAAATACACACACTGCCACATATATTTACTTATTAGTTTTTCAACTATTATATTAGCCAATTTTATGAGCAGATAATCGGAAAACAGTCTATGAAGGTAATAGTACAATGTATTTTGAGCATTATAGGATTAGTTGTGGCTCTGTACAAGAGCAGTTGTCCTATAATTGAAAGGTTGGCGTTCGATTCCAGTTCTCCCCAGTTCCCACTGTTAAGTGTCCTTGTGGTCAAGACACTTAACCCACCTCGCCTGTATGAATGTGTGGGAATGTTTTGGTGGGGCTTCAAGAGGCTATAGGCGCAAAATGGCTGCCACTTCTCTGTCACTCGGCTCAAGGGCAGCTGTGGCTACAAATGTAGCCTACCACCACCTGTGTGTGACTGTGGAGTGAATGAATAATGGCTGTCCTGTAAGCGCTTTGAGTCCCTTGGTCAACTGGGAGAAAATTGAAATATAAATTTAATTCATTATTATTATCAGATGTTCTTAAAATGTATTCAGAATTGTAAGCTGCGTATTACCAAGTGACATAAATGAGCCTACATGGGACAATGGTTGTTATGGGTGACTTTTGTTTTGATTGTTTCATATATTAATTTCCTTATATTACATTACAGCTTTTATTAAGCACTTTGATTAGGTCACTTGTAGAATATTTGTAAATGTTCCTTTCATTTTCCTGGTACAATACTATTCACTTCACCAGAACGGACTCCAAACAAAAGGTGTCTCAAATCCCAACCCTTCATAGCCATTTCTACCCACGTTTCCCCAGAAAACAGGCGTCCTGAAGAAATAATTACAATTATAATGACTCTACCAGAACTTAAAACTTTGCAACAATGCAAAGTACTGAGCCACAATGGCATGAAAACATAACACTGGGTCATATGCACTCTACATTCAAGAGTTTCCAGATGGATAGATTTATAAAGTATCTGGTTAATTCAGTGTTTAATTTGTATTTATTTATTAATACTAGTGATAAAGGCCCTGTTTACACCTGAAACAGCACCATACTAACACCGATGATACTTGTAATTATGGCATGGTCTGATGAGTCACACCAGGGCATGACATCACCTTGCATATCCCTGCCCAAGTTTAATGCATTGTAAAAATTAAGGGGACACATGTTTGAGGGGCAATATGCCTATCACAGCTGCAATCACGACAGTCCTGATAAAACTTCATCTCTTGTGATGTTGTTGAGGAATGACAGCACTAAACCAGAAGCAGCACATCAGACTTGTATTTTGTGTTATATCTGTAATATGCCCTCTTGAGGAGTGGATGAGCATTATACAGAGGGACAATGACAAAATATTTTAAGAAGTTTATCTCTGGTATTAAAGAACGGAGCATCACCACAGTGCACTGTCACCAGGTTCACATTGAAAAATTTCATCAAATGGTGCAACTTTCATTGCATTAAAATGACTCTACTGAAACTAATGAGATGTAGTTGAGTTACATAATACTTGGCCTTTATGTCATGCATTTTATCGTTATTTCTGTCGCACAAATCTTTTCTATTTTTATTCCTTTTTTACTCTCTGTTTCTTTTCCCCCATTCATTTTCATCATCCTCAACGCCTCTGCATTTTCTCCACTGTGCCCATTTCATCTCTACATCGCTCCGATCCACCAGCTCCCTCACAGTCACTCCCACACTGGGCAGCGTTCCAGGCGGATCGTATGTGCTGCTGTCCGCGGCTCTAATTCACTCTGACAGGACATTCATCATTAGTCACAGACCTTAATACAGCAGCACCGTTAGGTGCTCTGTTTCTCCTCAACAACTGCACTGTTGGCCATATATTTGTATTTAACCAAGACAGAACAAAAAACAAATACACATTTTCTTTGAGCACATCTTGTCATTCCCAAAGTAGCAGTGGCCTTAATTACTTGATACCTGACATACCTGACCATTCATGCAGCTTTTCAAATTGACAGGAATTTATTTACATGTTAGAGCAAAGAATGGGAAGTTTTGCAGCATTAGTTAGAAAGTAGTGGAGAAAGATTCCTCAAGATTGACGTAATAATAATGCAGCTTTTAAGCCACTTTCTAGAGAGTCCGTCTTAAATCCATCAAAAGTCAGTCCACTTTGTGTTGAGTCTCACTGCTGTAGATCTGCACTGAATCCCAGCCTTGTTTGTCTCCCTGCTGATTATTCACTTTTGAATCTGTGTGTCTTGAAGCCTAATTAATTCATGGGGAATATTCTTGCTGCCAATTTAGGATTTTGCACACAAAAAGACAGACTGAGCACATCTGCTATAAAAACTGACTTGCAAAACAGTATATAAAATTCGCATAACATTTATAACAAGCAGCTACACATTTGTATTAAATAATACTGTATAATTCAGTTATTTGAATACTGCTCCGCCGATAACATTACTGAACCAGTTACGGACAAAGATTTGAGCATAACACTTGACAAATTATTAAACCGGGAGTGTTCAGGTCATTTGCTTTCTGTCATCAGCGTTAGTCAGAAGAAAATGACGACAGCCATTTACTGAACTGCACTACTTTTGCAAATTCACTTGGATTATCAGCTCCAATATTTAATTACTTATTACCAAAGTATCTTGTTGCCAAGATATGTGGTAAAAACAGTAAACTATAGTGAACTGTTATTAATGAAACTAAAGAAATAGCAATTTTACCTAGAGTACTAAAGTTAATATACCCCATTTAAACTACTTTGCATGGGGTTGAACAAAGACATTGTAGACAATGTACATTTTGTTATTTTCGGTTATTCCATATGTAATCAAGCTCTTTTAATTTCAATTTAATGGTTCCCTGAGATTTCATACCATGTGATGGCATTAACATTGAAATACATAAAATGGGTAATAGACTGCACAAAACACTCTCTCAAACGTGTGTGCACAATAAATGTTTAGTACATGTTAGAGGCTGTACTTTTTCTCTTGCCTGTCTTGGTGCCTTTCTGTGGGCACCTGTGTCAAAAGAGAATGATTTGGTGACTGGCAGCTCAGTACTGTTTGCAATTTATTGTCAAGATGGACCAGTTCTGTCAGCCACCTGCCCAGCAGGACTATGGAAAGAGAGCACACGTTGGATTGCTATAAAGTTGTTAGGCAGTAAAATATCACCAGGTTTGATAGGTACAGTTATACTCCTGGAATGGATGTTTTACTTAGGGTGCTAAACAATGGATGAGCTAAAATGATACACCATGGCGCAACAACTAGTGCATAATTGTAGATTGTCAGCTTGAGCCCTGGTTATATGTCGAGTCTCAAGTTCGAGGCATAATTTTTTTTATTCTTTTGTAACATAAGAACATGTGTGTCAATGTGAAAAATGATATGTGATCAGAGATTGTACGTGTAGTTTGGGCGACATGTTAAGAAGAAGACATGTTAAAATGTAATGTTCTCAACAATTTACACAGAATTGATCAAAAAAAGGCTGAACATCAATGTGACCTCACCTTAAAGGCTAAGCACTCTAAACAACAGAAAGATAAGAAAACCAGATAACCTAACTATTCCAAAAATAATCATAGTCAATGGTGACAGGTGTCAGTGCAGTCTCTCCACTTGACAGTGAGGACGCTTCAGGTGCATGACCTTGACTGTGAGCAACATCTGTGACTCATGCTCCCACCAGCTATGAAATTATACACATAGTAGACATACCCACAATATGCAGCTGTAAATTGTTGCCATTTGACCAAAGACAACTGCAATCAATGTAGGGCCAAAGGATTAGCAATCCTCTTGAAAATAGGACCTTTGGCAGACACAATAAGAGAGTGTATCCATTGTTGTAACTATCAGCAAATAGAGTTAAGATTCAGGTAAATTATCAGCTGTCTAGTCTTTTAAAAAAAAACTTCTGGAGATCTTTCACAGAAAGCGTTCACAAAGGTCATGTACTTCAGATGAATACCTGGTCAGGGATTGGATGAACCACCTATCCTATCCCTAACCCTTCCTATCACCAGGTCATTTCATGAAATCTGAGCAACAATCTTTGGATGTTTAAATTAGCCTTTCTCAATCTGGAGTAGGGGTACGCAAGGATATTTCAGAGGGTAGGTGGAATTATTTGATCATTTCGTCATTGCATGCGCAGCTTCCGGGCTGATAAGTGCAAATTTTCCTCCAGTATTTTCTGATAAAATGCTGCATTCCTCTTGCCATCAATTTTGACCAAGGATCTGTGTCTTTGTAGCTCACACATCCCCAAAACATCAGAGATCCACCTCCATGTTTTACAGTAGAAATGGTGTACCCTTCATCAAAGACCTTGTTGAGTCCTCTCCAAATGTAATGTTTATGGTTGTGGCCAAAAAGTTCCATTTTGGTTTGGTTTCAACAGAATCCCTCATTTTTCACTTCTTTATTAGAGTTTGAACACTGCTGATTGGCATTCTCAATTCCTTGGATATCTTTTTATATCCCTTTTCTGTTTTGTACAGTTCAATTACCTTTTCCCGGAGATCTTTTGCCTTCCCCTCAGAATACAGAAACATCAGTGCAGCACTGGATGAAGAATGCAAGGGTCTGTCAGGAGCCCAGAAACTCACTGACCTTTTATTCACACACACTGATTACAAGCAAACAGTTCACAGGTGAGGAAGGGTACCTTTAGTAGCCATTCAAACCTATTTGTGTCAACTTATGTGCATGTTATCAGGCCCAAATCACCAGGGTATGTAAACCCTTTATCAGGGTCATTTGGGTAGTTTCTGTTGTCATTATGATTTTAAAAAGAGTAAACACTAAACACAATTATTTGCCATTAAATGGTTTCACCCGACCACTAACGATGAGTGAAAGAAAGGTTTTTGTGATATCTGTCACAGTCCCACGGTGGTCACTGTCATCAGTCACACCTGTCGGCACACCTGTAACTCATTCCTCATCAATCTTCTCTTAGGCAGCCAGCTCACAACTCGTCTCTGCCAGTTTGTTCTACTGACTTCATGAGTGATCGCCAGCACTGCTTGTTTCTGTCCCTGCTAACCTGCTTCTGCTACCTGTTCATGCTTCCAGCTCCAGTCCGGATTTCTTGAAGTCTGCAATACACTACTATTCAATAAAGTTTGTACGGAAATGCTTTGTTGAGCATTTGAGTCCTGGGTTACACGTAACAGTTATCATTCATATTCTCAGAGAAATGCACAACTGTAAGTCCTACTCAGCTAACGGGCTCACACAACAACTGAATTTTAAGTAGCCCTGGAATGGTTTAAAGAAAACACATTTCCCCATATCAGAGTTTAGTGTTCGCATTTCTCTTAGATTTCCCATGTTCTTTTTGCGCCTGAATGCCTTGCTGCGTAATTAATGTCTGTTTGTTTCTAATGGAGCAAATTAACTTATCTATTTACCGTGTACCTCAGAAAAAGTTGAAAACTCCTTGACGTATGAATTAGACATATATTATGTTGTTTGAAGTTATTTGAATTTTGTTTTTAATTAATAAAAATAATTTTGTTAAGTCGTGTTTACAGTCCATTATCTGAATCTGATGCAGATCTCAGAGCAAGCCTTCACTCTGTATCTGTCTCTGCATAAACACACTCTCGCTGCCTGGTGCACAGTTTCTAATTTTCGAATTAGAAATTGTACAGTTTTCTAATTGTACAGTTTTATGGCAGTCAATTATGTTACTAACATAACTAATGTAAATCATTTCTGTTGTTTTAAAGTAATCTGGCTTACATTATGGGCCACATGGACTAATCAGATGTCATACGTCGACATGTCATTCCATGTTTTATTTGACCACTTTTTGAACAATCATTGATACATATAGCCCAGTGTGTACTCAAATGGTAAATGGCATGCATTTATATAGCGCTTTTTTGCACCCTTTCCGGCACCCAAAGCGCTTTACATTGTGCTTCCACTCACCGCATTCACACACACGGCGCTCAACCTTCTCCTACCACCAGAAAACCACATGACTTCTTTTAACCCACTAACATGTGAACATAGTTTTGTTTGATTGTTGTATTAATGCTTAAAACTTTTTTTAGTTATATGGGAATGCACTTGACAGGAACAATTTAAACTTTGTGTGCATATGTAACACACATTCTTGTTCAAAGTTAAAAAAAACTCTGTAATTAATAGTCAAACTTTCAAGGTGGCAATCTAAAATCAAGTATGTGTTTTATGAAGGGTTTTCATTAGGCTTAAAGAGAGATCAGCAATAGTTAGTCAAGGACCCATATGACGCACTCACCAGGGCTGGTCACTTTACTCGATAATAACATTTCTGAGAAAGATATATGATAATAGAGAAACTGTGCTCAAGTGGGAAGAGGGACATGCAACGAGATGAAGTACACTATTAGGGTCAAGCATTTTCGAGGGATTCTCAACCTCATGTAATCTCAACAAAGTTTAAGACGGAGCCTTATTGCACTTTTCGCTTATGAGGAAAAAAGAAGAAAGTGCGTAAATGAAGAGCGGAAACGGGAGCTTAGAATCTAATCAAACCAAGGACACTTTGCTGATTGCCTCTTCAAAAACAAGATGGAGAAAATTGGTTTGGTTTGTTTCTGTCATGAAGGCAAGAGACAATTGATACTAAAAATGGTTAAAATGTTGCCGGGGCAATGAATTGAGCTTAAAGTAATATAACTAAATGACCCTATGGGTGGAAGAAGCAGGGGTAATCTGCGGTGTCATTCTCTGCTCCAGCTTTTCAATATAGTTTATTAATTCCTCAAACAATTACAGAACTTTTCTAAAGCCATTTCTTTCATCTTAACTGCCTTCAGTTTCCAAACTCTGCATAGCAAGAAAAAAAGAGGAGACTGTTTGGTTGCTGACATACTAATAAAATGATGCATTTTAGTTTAAAAAAGAACACATGTAGCAATTTGTGTGGGTTTTATGTGTCTAGGTCATAGTTCACAAGGAGTTTTAGAAATTATGATTAGGATACAGTTTTAATGTTCAAGGCAGATCTCCTTTTATCTGAAATTCGTCATCATCTGTGGGTGTAATCATCACTACACGTTACCTTTTGTTAAAGACTATGGAGGATTTCTAGGAAAATATTTGCGGTACAAATCTGGATCTCTCTTTTAGTGCAGTTACATTTTAACCAATTTGAACCCCTAGGCAAGATTATTCTTTCAAAAGTCTGTTATAGACTCACTAAGAATCAACTTATTTATTTGCTTAATTAGTAATAAATAATATTTAAATAACAAAACAATACTTTTAACTAAGTCTTTAAAATGTAACAAAGAAAAATACAAGTGCCGTATGTGGAGGGAACACACACTTAAACAACAGCAACCATTTAAAACCATCTTTTTTTTGAAGCAAAGTCATCTATGACATCACTGTAAGACACCAGATTTAACGTGTCATACCTGAACACCGTTTATTTTTGCCTTTAATTGGCACCATTGCCGTATAACTGCCCTCTGCAGTCCTCAAAGGGGATGTTAAGATCTTCTAGCCTTTTCAGATTTTAGACTTTTTTCCCCAATAAAAATCATGCAACTCGCAGTTGAATATCAACATTGGTTACTCTTTTAGGTTTGATTACCAGGAGGCAGGAAAAAAAGGAATACAACCAACCAGAATTCAAGGGGGCGTACCAACATTTCCAGGAACCAATGGATTTTGAAAAAACATTAATTCAATCAGAAAAACAGAGCATTGCATAAGAAAAACAGATTAACAGATTATTTGGCTAAATTGAACTTAAAAGGCTAAATCTTCAGGACGTGAAACATAAAGCGCTTGGCGTATGGCGCACTCATTTTCAGAGCATATCCAGAGCTGACGCATTGTTTAATGAAAGCCTGGACATGGCATAAAGGGGTGGAGTTTTTGTCAAGTTGTGTAGGCTAGAATACAAATACATAAATACAAGGACAACAGAATACCAGTACTTACTTTCCCATTTGTCCCTTAGTCTCCACAGTTATCCAGGACTGTTCTTATGTGTCTCATCAGCTCCAAAACACACTTCATTGGTAAACATATGGTAACTGCACGCACCGTCCAGCTCAGCTCAGTAAAGTCCAAACATGGCTCGCATCTTCCGTTAACGTGCTAAAAGTCTGCACTTCTTCTTGTGTCCACAGTGTTTAGTGTCCTGCTGGGATCAGATATATGCGCATGGGCCTGCGTGAAAAGGACTCAGGGTCTGGACTCACAGAAGTCTCCAGCTCCAAGAAGGCTTCTAGAACCAGGTCCAGTTACCACTGTTTTTGTAAAATGTCTTAATTCATTGTTTTATCAATGTATTATACAATATAATCTTTTTATGTAAAATCAAATTATGTATTTAATATACTGTATGTATGTTTTTTGGGGTTTTTTTAGACTAGTAAAATGAACCATTAATAATTTAATCATTATAAATACATTATTAATGTATCTAGTATATTATATAATTGTTTGAAGCCTTCAAATACACAAGCGTTATCAGGCCTCAGTCCGTCTTGTGCACAAAACGACGCCTCAGAACATCCACAGCAGTGCATGGCAGCTCGTCCACACCTGCGTCAGGTGGAAGATGGTAAATCAGCCGTGCATCACTGACTATGATCGGGCCCAAAGTCCTGGTCAGTTTAAAAGGTTCCAGTCCCTCTTCTGTGAGAAATGAAGAAATGTCTCGCTGGCCAGGCTAGTATTATGTAGTGTAGTAGACAAGTCAAATGCTGTACAACATTATGCAGCAAATTTTACATTTTGGCATGTGCCATATGTTAATCATGGTTTAAGTTATCACAAAAAGTAACAGAAGCCAGCTGTGTTATCGGTCTGTCGTGGTGAAGAAGGAGCTGAGCTGTAAGGCAAAGCTCTCGATTTACCAGTCGATCTACGTTCCTACTCTCACCTGTGGTCATGAGCTTTAGGTTATGACCTAAAGAACAAGATCCCGGATACAGGCAGCATGAGCTTTCTCCGCAGAGTGGCGGGGCGCTCCCTTAGAGATAGGGTGAGGAGCTCGGTCACTCGGGAGGAGCTCAAAGTAGAGCCGCTGCTCCTCCACATCGAGAGGAGCCATCTGAGATGGCTCGGGCATCTGTTTTGGATGCCTCCTGGACGCCCTAGGGGAGGTGTTCCGGGCATGTCCCACTGGGAGGAGACCTTGGGGAAGACCTAAGACACGCTGGAGGAACTATGTCTCTCAGCTGGCCTGGGAACGCCTCGGTATGCCCCCGGAAGAGCTGGAGGAAGTGTCTGGGGAGCGGGAAGTCTGGGCATCTCTGCTTAGACTGCTGCCCCCGCGACCCGGCCCCGGATAAGCGGTAGAAGATGGATGGATGGAGCTGTGTTATCCCCAGTGCTGTAAAATGATGCATGATGTCACAAACTGGTGCAGAGTTGTATTGTGTGAAAACCTATGTTAACTTAAAGAAATATTGTTATTATACATTCAAATGATTTAAAATGTAAAAATGTTACATGGTGTCACTGGAAAAAAAGGCTAACCATATAGAACAATGCTGTAGCTAGCTCGACTTACCCTTCCATTTACAAGTTTGAAAACCATATAATTGAGTGGATGGGAGGTTTGAGAGTCAACAACGAGGCAATGAAGACAAGATTGGTGTCCTCTTGAGTACACCATCTACAACAACGTCAGCCACATTAGTGACGGCAACCACCAGCCACACCAGCATGAGGACATTGTCTGAAGCGCAAAGTGCGGTGCCAGCTAATTAAAACATAAGTAAATCAGGGCCTAATGAGTTGTAATTGTAGATAATTGCAGAGTTGTTGATGTATCATGTCTAATTGGCTTGCATTGCTGAGATAATGAGAAAACTTTGATTACTTTATGCTAAACGTGTTAGTGAGGTAGCAGGTGTTGTTTCGCGAGGTGTCACAAGCAATCCCATACCTCACATCTCAATCTCATCACTCAACCTCTGCTGAGAAAGACAGCCACTGGTCTCTCCCTGTGTGTGACTCTGGAGCCTTTAATCATTCACAAAAGCTAATATCTTGGTAATTATTTTCTGAGAAGATTTGGATTGTAAATTTTTACACTGAGGTACAACTGTAAAAGGAAAAAAATAACAACAAACAGTACTATTTACAGTACTATACAATCAAATGACAACAATAAAAACTTGTAAAAGCCCAATGAGTGTTGTACTTACACTGACAAGATTTACAAAAGGTTGGTTGGATGGATGTTTTAGCATACAAATCTGAACATCTTTACAGTTAAATACCTGTGAATTTTATAATTTTCATTTTAATTTCTACACTGAAACCCTTGCAACCATAGCTACCAGATTTGAACTGTTTGACTTGTGTTTTACCTTGCTATGACCAAGCAAAGCAAACTATTTTAAAAGGTAAAAAAAATAAATAAATAAATACCAAAAACCACAAAACATAAGGATTTACACACACATGTTTGGCAAGGACAAATTTGATCACATATGACACTTCAACTTGAATGTTATATATGTATAAAATATTACATTATCTTAGCCTATCAAAGGGTATTCCTATTATACTCAGTTATTTTCTTTTAACAAATATTTATGTACATAATGAAAGCTAAAGTACATCTTTTGTTGTTCATGTTCATGATGTTGTTGAAGGGTCTTCCTGCCCTTCTTTTGAAAAAAAAAAGGGTCTCCTATGTTGCTATATGCCATTAAAAGTGAAAACAGTAGATCTCTCATCAGTATTAACAGGACTGGGAGGTGAAATTGTGTCCCAGACAAACTGATCTCAGCGCTGATACTGTTGGTTATCAGGCGGCCGAGGAGCTTTTTTTAGGAGCAATACGTGGGCCCCGGCATCAAGAAGATATCAATGTGACTCTGCACACCTTTGATAAAAGCTACCTGAACTCTGCTCCGTGAATCAATGCAGATGTGCACAGATAAGATAAATAAAAGATTTGTCTAACCTTCAGAAGACTGATTTTAGTGATTAGCAGAGTAATTAACAGGCTCATGAATATACAATGCCAATACAAACTTTTAAAGGGTGACAAAACTTTGATATCTTGGTGTGAACTATTAGCAACAACTTGAAACTGGCTTTGGCTATCACTGTATTATTGGCTTGCTGGCCTCAAAGTTAAATACTATGTACAGTATATACTTATGCATGTTAATAATAATAATAATAATGGATTGGATTTATATTGCGCTTTTCTCCCAAGGGACCAAGGGACTCAAAGCGCTTACAGGCCGTCCATTATTCATTCATACACAGTCACACTGTGTATGATGATGTAATGGTGATGGTAAGCTACATCTGTAGCCACAGATGCCCTGGGGCAGACTGACAGACATGACATGTTAGTGTCAAAGGGCCCCATTTCATTAAAATTGACTAATGCAATTTGCAAATATAGACTAAACTTGTGTTAAAGCAGCAAAAATCATACATAACAAGCACATTTTTTCATGTTTTAGTGTCTATAGTGGCTGAGAGTCATATAACCATAAGTTTGGGCAGTTTAATTCCTGCTCTCCCTGTTCATACAGTTGTGTCCTCGGCAAGACTCTTTCCTACGTCACCTTGTATCAATGTATGTTGATTGTACAGGTGAGTTTGGTGGTGGTCGGAGAAGGCTGTGAATGTGTATAGCAGTTGACATCTGCTAAAAACAGAAATCAAATTATTTTTATATTTCACACTTCTATAGAATGCTCAAATGTATATAATAGTGTAACAGCGGACTCAGGTCCCAAATGTACAACACAAAATTCAGACTGATATGTTTAATCTTGGAAGATACAAGCTGTAGTAGACACAAGAGGTGTGGATTACTGTATGTGTTCAGCCAGAAGAATGGCCGGCAACACACGGTGACAAGCTGGTACAGGAGGTGAGGATAGAAGACTCAGGACTAAGTAACAGGTTAGCCGAACCAGGTAGCTGGTTCTGGAAACTGGATTGGTTTAGGAGGAACAGGTGATGGTACCAGGGGAGCAGGACCAGGTAGCAGGACCAGGTAGCAGGTTAGCAGGATGTGTTCATTTTTGAAGTAGATGAACACAATCTGGCAACTGGAGTTGTGTGTGAGCTGCTTAAATATCTGCCTGATTGTAATGGCCGGCAGGTGTGCAGCCCTGGAGAGGCTGGTTGCTCAGGTTTAACGAGCAGCCATGACATACAGTAATAGTGTCTTTAACTTTCACATTATCAACAACAGTGATATCATGTATGTTCATTTCCTCATTTATTGTATCCTCCCTGTATATAGAATGGATGGCTGATGCATTAATATAATGACATATTCCAGTATTCTGCCCATAGATTGTAAAGAAACCTTGGATGTAATCCACCCATTGGTCCCAATATTTACCAATATTGTTGTTATGAGAGGGCAATAAAATGGCGGTTACATCCGGGCTTTTCCGCTTTTACTCCATAGTAAAACAGTAGTTTTTAGATAGCATAAACAGACATATTAATCAAAAATTCACCCTCCCCAGGGTGAATTACTACGTTGTCACGTAGTAAAAACCTAGGTCTAGAGACCGAAGCCATCTTTTGTACCAGGCTGTAAACGTGATATTTGTATGGTCGCCATTAGGTTTCTCCTTATATTTCCGCTTTTGGAGCATGCCCTCTAGTGGACAGCGGTATATCGCTGTATTTTGCCATATGGCGGCGCCCTTACTCGAGGACCGTTTAAGAAGTTTCATGTTAGAGGCTTGGTTCTGCCTTATTCTTCTTGTATGTGTCCAAGTATATTTTTGGGACGAGTGCCCTGTAGGCTCCCTAACATCTGGGAACATTTGAATGCACATGCCATGTCATATCTCTTCACTATCTGTATGTTCACATGATGCTTCGGGGATTCCAGTGAGATGTTGTTGTGAGAACATTCCTCAGTCCTGGATTGGTTTTACATATGGCTATGTTATGTGTTTTATACCTGGCTGCTGCTCTGCATCAGACATAAGTCTCACCCTAGATCTAGAATTAAACCTAAGCTGAACCAATGCAGTTGGTCTTTTTCATTTTCTATTCTCTTTGCTTGAGTTTAAACAGCAAAGCAGAATGGATGTAAATAGTCCAAACATATGCACAGGACAGGGAATTGAGGACAGAGTGAAACCGTCTCAGTAGCAAACCACAACATGGCAATTTTTCAGTTTTTTGCCCACCCTTTCACACTCCATCCCCTCTATGTCCCCTCTCTTGCCTCCCTGCCTGGTTGGGTAATTGGATTTCAGTGGTGAGCCGAGGGCCTGCTCTCTTAGAACTTTCTGGAAGGTCAGAGGTGGCAGGGCAATACTGTGTCACAGCTAATCTGTCCCTGGACAGCTCCGGGTAAGTCAGGAGAAATGACACCGCACCCGTGTGTGTGCGTAACAAAGACAGCACCCATAAGGTTTTGTGTGGACGTGGGTGGCAGGGGGTCATCCTCCTTGTGCAGTCCTGGTACTGGTTGATAGGGGCAGGAGGGAGGGAGGGAGGAGAGGCAGAAACAGATATTCTGCCTCAGTCATTTATTAAGAGGTGACCCTGAAGAAGTGCCTCTTCACTGACTGCACAAAGCACTGAAGAGGAAAGATGCATTCACTGACATGCATTACCTACACTTAAGGTATTCTCAGATAACAGGCTGTCTCTGTATGGCACACATGAAAGTGCCCTCTATGAATCCCTCTAAATACAATCATGTCTGGAACTTATACAATTTGATATGCTGTCTGGGGTTCCAGCAGATAATAATGTTCAATTACTTTTTTCCAGGCTTCTCCTTTTCTTCCAGGGTTTAGAGCTTGTTGGACATCAAATCCCTCTTTCACACCAGGTGTTTGGTCTGGAATCTAACTGCAAATGTGTTCACAAAAAAAAAACTTCCAAGGATTCCAAGTATGAAAAGTTTATTCCCAGTTGGAACCAAATTATAGTACAGTCCTCTCTAACAATGTTTGTTGTTTCCTTGCTCCATAAATTACTGTTCTTAAAAGCTTGATTATATGACATTATACATGGCCTTCGCTTTCCATGTAGTTTCATTGTTAGGCTTTTGGCATATGTAATTTTGTTACATAAATAGTAGTTTTTATGGATTATCTTAAATGTTCATTTGCGTTTTCGTATCATCTGTTGAAATGGTTGGACAGCAATAATGCTTGGATTTAAAGGCAAGAAAAAAAAAATTACAGCAAATTTATAATATATATCTAACATATAATTCAACGTTGTAAAGAGTTGTGTTGGTCTGGTGAGTTTTATGTTGTGTTTTCTGACAAGTAGTCATCATTTTCATCAAAAGAACTTTGATACATTACAAAGACTTTCAGGCTATACATTTTCTGAAAAAGTAACACATTTGGAAACAGAAATTCCACTATTTTCTATACTGCATTAGAACCCTGTCTGACCACAAGTCTATTTTCTTGAAGTTACAGCACTGGCCTTTAGCAAGCTCCGAGTTTGCATAAGAGTTTGATTCACTTGAACGTAATGGGGTCACACCAGGTATTCCCATCCATATTACAGCACTAAGGGGATTGGGTTATGACAGGATGACAGAATCTACATGACTTCTCGGCCTAAGCTTTTAGCAATGTGGTTGCTGAGGGAAAACCTGTGTGGAGACTTATGGTCTGACATTGACTAATCTGTTAAAGGGGCACACAGGGGAGATGTTACTGTGTCCTGTCGGTAAAGCATCGCAACACCATGTGGAGGAGCGGGGATACACAGTGCACAGGGAGAATGGTTACAACACAGGATTAAGGATAGTCTAAGAAAGTTGTTCAGACTTTTACTTTACTTCCACTAAGCATGGAACAATATTAGAATTTTGTTTTACAATTATCCTGGCCACAATAATTGTGATTAACAATATTATTATGCTAATTATAAAATCATGCTTACAGTGAAAATGTCACTAAAACAAACTGGACTTCACAGTACTTTTTGTGGTTAAACCACCATTTTTAAGGCACTTTGTTGAACGTGAAAATAACATGAATTAAGCATTTTTAAGCACTTGGCCACTGAGCAACAAGCCAACAAGAACTGTCCAAAAAAGTGGATTTTTAAAGGGCTTTAATATATATATATATATATATATATAGTCTTTCTAAAATCTAAAACTAGTGTAAATTCAGCTTATTAAATTATTTAGTCAAAAGGAACCTTAGTTTGTCTGTTCTGCCTCATTCATTAGGAGGTTTAATTTATTTTTTAGTTCAGAAAATTATAGAAAAAATATATGGTATTTTTTGAGCTGAACTGTTACATTGTCTTGCTCCAACTTTTTAGATTTATGTTTAGATAATTATGAAATTTGTATGGACTATAATTCTGTAAATGTGCGTGCCATCTCTCTTAACCCCCCCAAAAACTCTTTCTTTCTTGTAGAATTGGTTTTGTTTTTCTCTCACAAAGCTTTATCTACCACACTGGCTTGCCGTACAGTTTCCCTGAAAGAATGCATAAATGAACTTATCCCAAACTAGGGTAATTCTGTACACGGCTGCCCCCAGATTTGTTTTGGTATGTGTGTCTCATTAAAAAGTGAGCAGAATATTTAGCAGTGCCCAAGAGATTTATCATACTAATGAACACTATCCAGAGGGGAAGAGACAAAATTATGGACGAGATAAGTGTGATAGACGAGAGAGGAGCCTTGGATTAGTGAAAGGTATGGGTGTTTACTTCCAGCCAAGTTAAATCATGAGGTACTTTTCAGTAAGAGTGACTGTATTGATGTCAAGCATTAATGTTATACTTAAACATTCTCTGCTTATTATTACATGTTTGTGGATATCCGGGCAACACAGTGCTTTTTATGGACTCAGTGTCACACAGGCTCAAGGGAAGTGATAAAGCAAACATCCGTACCATACGCATTGTTCCTATTCTCAGAACAACTGATAGGACGCATCACTAAGCCCTGAACTCTCAAAACATAAACAAATGCTCTTCAGCCAACGTGAAGACAGGATGTTATGCTTCTGTTGTAAATATTAAAGGCCAGAAGTGGATAAAATAAAGATGACAAGTTGTTGAGGGGAGCAGTCACTGAGTCTGCATTATTTTGACTGATTGCTCCGCGCCTACGATTGTTCACAGATGGGGGAGCTTTTGCGCACAGTGCAGTAAAATGAGGAATTGTTCATACCCCGGTGAAAGAATAAAAGAAGGAAGCGTGGACATGTGTTCCGACGGAATAGGCTACATTCAATTCGGGCACGCACATGTTGTTTGTCACACTGGCGCGCTGGTGCACATCACAAAACGAGTTAAAGAGAAAAGGCCACAGAGAAAGCAGAGAAAGATGACTGCTTCTGAAAAATAAAATAAAGGCTAGGAGCAGACAGAGGGCATCTTGGGATAGCGAGCGGAGGTATGATATAACTTATTGCTGACCTTGCTGAACCTGGAGTGTCTTTGCTGCAGTACAAGTGGATTCTCTCACAGTGAGTCATTATACACAAATCAGAGTGGCAGGAGGAAGCGGAGTGACATGGCGGTTTCAAAGACAAATCCGACACGATGTGGCATGACGACACATTTGTCACCAAACAGCGGCAGTACAGTAGATGGAGTAAGATACAGCCGTACAAGTCAATTTGACGTCCAGTTAAACTGCAAGTGTGTGCTTACTGTTTGCTTCAAATCCTCAATAAAGCCTCACTTTATTGAGGATTTATATTTCTCTCTCTCTCTCTCTCTCTCTCTCTCTATATATATATATATATATATATATATATATATATATATATATATATATATATATATATATATATATATATATATATATATCTTTAAAAGAGAATGAGGGCCTTAAATAACTAATCAGGCACTGAGAAGCACTTGAATTGACTTGTACAGCCCTTAAAGGAAGACCAGTGCAGGTCAATATGAATACATTTTTTATATAGATCCTTACTTTTATATAGATCCTTACTCTATTTGTGGTTTTGAGATGTCACATTTTGGCAGGTGGTAAAAATTGCAAAGCACACATTGGGCTGGTTATCATCTTACCTCAAACTCAATGTTGATTGACAGCAGTATTATCACTTCTGGATTTACAGCCCATAAGTAGCTATTACAGATAATGTTTTGATTCTGTTACGTAGAAGTTAATTCTTGAAATATAATGGTAGATCAATTAAAAAAAACAAATTTTTGTATATATATATTTATATGAACATTAGGCAACAAGCAGTTATTAGCCAATTGTTATGGTGGAATCTGATTACTTTCATTCAGGAATGAGTAGGCTATATATTCAGAATTGTGAATCTTAAAGAAAAAGATATTGACAAAGATTAAACACTGGTTGCATAAACTCTAAGATGGGAATTTTTGCTTTTTTCATTTTCATTTCTATTTTCTATTTTAATTAAGTGTTCCAAGCAGCTTTGATGACTGATGGATTGGCTGAATGATGACGATAAGATGTAATTTTGATGGATAGATCAGTATCTGGCATCTGTTATTGATAGTCTTTGGTCTTTCTGCTGTAATAATATGTATTGTCATAAGAATGTGCTGGGCTGTTATATTCTGGTGATTCGAGCCAAACTAACTCAAGGCAACCATCGAAAAAATTTAAAATTTAGGAGCTAGCATTTTATTTATCTTGAAGCAGTTACACCATGGAGGCATCCTTTGTATTATTTATAACTGTTTTTTTTTGTTTTTTTTTTGTTAAATCCAAGATAAAAAAAGAAAGTGTTTTCCTAGTTTAGCATCCACTTTTATATTTTTTCTGGTCACCTATTATCACTCTATCCATCTTTGACCTGAATATACCTTCTCTTATCCATTGTGCCAGCACCTATACTTTCATAACCCTACATTTCCCCCTCACCTTTGTCAAAACTCCCCCACAACCATCCATCATATTAATTAGGTTCTGCGTCACTGTTCTCATCATCATTCACATGTCTATCATTGAGCTTTCTTCTTTTGAGTCAAGGATGTTAAATTGTCTTCATCCATTATTTATATTAAATAGAAAATGGAATACACATGAAGTTCATTCACCACTCTATGAATTTGTCCACTTGACAAGATTGACACCATAAAGGATTTTTGCAAAATAATCAATCACCAAACATGAGCCAGTGACAATCAACCGCAATCATAAAAGCACATCTTTCATCTTTCATCTGTAATAATGGTGTCTGACTGGTGGGTAAGTGTTGTGTTGGGGACATTAAAGACAGGGGGTTGCAGAAGCCAGGTTCATCCTACTCCCACATAATTATTCTTTGACCCATTGATTTAAACATACTGGTTTAAACAAAGAGAACCAGATGCACCAGATGTTATCTTGCGTGCAGGCCTAAAACAATAATACAGCTTGTGTGTGGGCTGCAACATACACATTACCATATTGAGGGATGACACCTGTGTTAAAGAAGCCAATTGTAAATTGGACAATATCAGAGCATATTAAAAGTGAAAGTTTAAGAAATTTATAGATTTTTTAGAGGTCTGCAATTATATCCATTCACATTTTGTTACATTTTGTTATCGTAAGTTGCAATGTTTTCTGTTGTTGTTTCTGATTGACATCACCAGCTCAAAAGCTTTGTGTCACAACAGAGCTGTGCCCTCTTAAAGAGTGGATACGTAACAAGCAACGTAATCAATTTTAAATTAGCAAGTATATGATGTATGCTTTGACCTTGTAGTCAGAGACTTGGCTTAACAGCAAGAATATTGCACAGCCTGCCTTTCTGAGTCAGTAGGCACTGACTTGTTTCCCATGCACTTGCTCTTGTAAGCACATATAAGTGCCTTTGTCTAGTCCAGCTTAAATTGATACAAGCATGTATCAGAACAGTTAAGTTAGACCTCTCTACACACTCTGTTCACTTCCTTTACTGTCCAATAAGGTGTGTCGATTGTTACTTTACTGACTGGGATTTGATACCGTGAGTGTAATCGAAGGTGCCATTTTGTAGTATTTCCACTTTCTGTACCTTTGGCACACTGGAACAACCTGATTTCACTCCTACTGAAACTTCCTGGAATTGGAAGCAAAAGTTCTCCCAAAAAAAAAAAAATTATTCAACTTAATACAAACTTGCTTGTTTTGCCTTGTTTTCACCTCTGCTTAGGTCAAGAACATGTTTTCTTTCTTGCCAAGTGCAGCAGGTTGTGCTGGCTTTACATTATATTACTTTCAAACACAACTTTTGCATAGAAAGATTTAGAATCGTGTGTGTGTGTCATATTAAAATAATGCACAAAAATAAAGCTGTGTCTGCCATGTCTTATGCACTTCTTGTATTTCTGATGCTATTTATACTTGATCCATTAAGGAAATTCAAGAGACTTTTATCTGAAACTGTAGCTAAAAGCTTCTGTTTCTAAGGTCCCTGTATTAACTATATGCTTTTCATTAGCTTGACAAAAGAGAACATGACAATTTATAGCGGTAATGGTAAAGCACAGCCATCTTTGTGTAACAACTAAATGAGTAAATGGTACAAATGGCACTGATATATTATATAAGATCCTTTATGTAAGCATGACTTCATTGCCTGTTTGAGTTGATGTAGCAAAGTTGTATCATAAGGCTTACAGACACAAAGTGACTCTGGAAAATTACATTTAACCCCTTTTCTGTTCTTACTTCCTACTATGTCCCACACAACCTACATTAATGTATCTGCATGCAGTGACTACACCACATGTCTACATCAGTCTAAACAAGACATTTTATTTGAAGCTGCATGATTGTATGACCTCAGCAATTACTGATTGACTGTCCTAATTTACCATTCATTACACCAGACCCACATAAACAGTCATGGTTCAGTCTGGCTATTGTCATTTTCACCAAACCGTAGCCCTATTATAAAATATAAGTAAACACTCACAACATTTAATTTTAAACAACATTTATGCAACAAATTTGTTCAGGCCAAGCCATTCATTGAGTTGAAGGGGAACAGAGGATCAATTTTATACAAAACATTTGGACTGGTTTAAATCACAGTTTTTACAAAGGACTTGTCACGCTGAGTAAAAACAACACTAACCAGATCAAGGACAAGCAAACTCAAAGTTGTATCACCACAGATTCCCTCCGACCAAATTTTTTGACAATTGCATTGAACCTTGCTACAACTCCAAGGCCAGCCAAGAGACATAGTCCTTCCAGCGTGTCCTAGTTCTTCCCTGGTGTCTCCTCCCAGTGGGACATGCCCAGAACACCTTGCTAGGGAGACGTCCAGGAGGCATTCGAAGCAAGATGTGGAGGAGCAGCAGCTCTACTTTGAGCTCCTCCTCAGTGACTGAGCTCCTCACTCTAGCTCTAAGGGAGCGCCCCGTCACCCTGCGGAGAAAGCTCATTTCAGCAGCCTGTATCCGGGATTTTGTTTTTTTGGTCATTAGTTTTGGGTCATGACCAAAAGAACAAAATCCCGATGAGAGTAGGAGCGTAATTGACCGGTAAATTGACCGCATCACTGCAGAAGCTGCACCAATCTGTTTGTCAATCTCACGCTCCTTCCTTTTCTCACTCGTGAACAAGATACTTGAACTCCTCTTGAGGCAGGAGCTCTCCACCAACCTGAAGGGGGCAAGCCGCCCTTTTCGACTAAGAACCATGGTCTCCAATTGAAGTCAGCAGATTCCCACCTCCCACCAGTGTTGGCCGGGCACTGCTTCCCTCCTGAGGCGCCGGACGGTTTGCCAGAATTTCTTCGAGGCCGACCGATAGTCTTTCTCCATGGCCTCCCCAAACTCCTCCCAGACCTGGGTTTTCGCCTCCACAACCACCTGGGCTGCAGTTCGCTTGGCCTGCCGGTACCTATCAGCTGCTTAGGCGTCCCACGAGCTAAACAGGTTCGATAGGTCTCCTTCTTCAGCTTGACGGAATCACTTACTTCCGGTGTCCACCACCGGGTTCGGGGGTTGCCGCCACAACAAGCACCGGAGACTTTGCGGCTAAGTTGTTAAGTTACAGTATTGCACTGATCCACAAGGAAGCGCTTGCGAGAAAAATGTCTTGAGCCAGAGCTTCTGATAGTGATAGTGATAGTCCCAAACAGTGCGGAGTGGCAAGCCTTGCATATTTAGCCAGCTTTTTTGTCAAGCTTAACAGTTTAAACCAGTCCCTCCAGGGTCCAAACACAAATGTCCTTACGCTGTCTGACAAAATTACATTATTCCAAAGAAAACTAGAGCGATGGACTTTTGATGAAGGATGTGTTGATATGTTCCCTGATTTTAACGATTACCTAGACAACAACAAAATAAGCACAACCCAAAAATATGATATACTCAACAAGCACTACTAGATATGTCCGCCTTTCACTGCCTCCTCCACACAATAGTGTTGTAAGCCTACTTTCCACAATGGTGAAAATGTGGCAATAAAGGTGTAAAATTAAAGGTTTCTTTGGGACCTAGCACCAAGGCTAGTGGCAAATCCACCAAATCCGTGGTCCTGTGCAGAGGGGTCGAGGGGGTCACGACAACCACCAGTTAATTTATTGGGGGTCATGGCTCAAAAAGCATAACAACACTCCACCTTGTAAAAGTGAAGTTCAACACAAAATGATACAAGAAAAAATCTTTAAATGATTCCATGTTTTGCTCAGAATCACCCACAGCCCTCGAATTAGAAGACCTTTCACTATTGGCATTTATGTCCAGTCTGCATGACAATAAATTAACAAAGACACACCACAAACACAATACAGTTAAGCCCTCAAAAGTAATTTATTCTTTGGTTTTGTTTTCATTCCGTGTCGTCTCTCTAACATCTTTCCTCTCCCTGAGTCTCTCTCTGTCTTTAGGTGTGATGGATGAGAAGTGACTGTAGTGTCTCCAGGTGTCATAGATGGAAACGGGGTGATGACTCTCCTAAATGGACAGCCGGCAGCACCCTCCATCCAGACGCTCATCTGCATTCCAATTCAAAACTTGTTTGTGTGCGTCAAAGTGTGTGTCATTGCTCTCTCTCTCTGCATGTCTAATTCATATTCTTTACTGTCAGCCTATATCACATTACGTTTTTACACACATCTGTTTTGCATTATCTCGTAAAGTTCCTACATGAGAGGGCATTATGTGTAGTATATAAGCAAAAAGGTAAGAAGTTGGACTTGGTTGTGCATGTCATGCACACACACACATAGTCGAAAGGTGTCAGGTTGCAAATTGGTTTCTCTCCTCTGGGCTGACAGAGTTGACAAGGCCTTTATGAGAGGCATAAACAAGGCAGCTTTGCCCCCCCCCACCTCTGTACTTTCCATCCTTTCAACGTAAAGCTCCAAATCTCCTTTTAAACTGATGGACCTAATGCTACCACTCTTTGCACGCTCACTTATCTGCAAGTGTCATACCTCAAATCACTCAGATTTACTTGTTTGTCAGCGTTAACGCTCCGTAAACCTAAAGTCAGCAGGTCAATGCACATGCTTGAATGATGCTGAAGTTGAGTGGTTGACTCTGTGACCTTAAAAGCTGACTGAGATATAGTAACGGAGCAAAGAGGGATTGGGGTTTCTGGCTACACTATTCAAGTCTCTCATGCAAGTGGAGAAAAGACAGTAAATCCTAAGAAAAATAAAACAAGACTCCAACACAAGGTTGTTGTTTTTTTCAGGAACTTTTTTTTTTTTTTTTTTTTTTACTGGAACTAATGGTAAGACATTATTATTTATTTAGAGTTTACATCAAGAACACAGAAATTGTTACATTGTATTTAAAGGGTTCAGCAGCTTTTTATTCCACATTACTTTCTAAATCTGCAACATAGGACTTTTCCTGGCGTCCGGTGTATACTGGTACACTATCAACTTGAAACATTGTATTGATATTATCTCCTGCATTCCTAACCATCCACTCTCCTCTCCCAACTCTAAAGGTTTCAGCAAAAACATTATCTATAATAATTTTTATTTTGGCCAGAAGTAGTGCAAACAAAATGTAAAATAGCAGAATTTATGTTAAAAACATATATGCTTATAGCATGAATTTTACTTTAATTAAATAACTTGTGAGTAAAGGTAAGACTTCAAGAGATATTCATCTTCATCAGAAGGTGAGGATAATGCATTCAACATACAGTACGTGTGTGACACCTAATCAGCATTCCAGATTTCACTGTTCATTTAGGCAGATATTGATTTAAAAGTGACGTTTGTGTGCCTTGTGTGTGTGTGTCCATCAGTAATGAACAGCCAGTTAATGAAGGAGTCCTTGCTCCTTCTATTCCACCAGCCAGGAAATAATTACCTCGCGTCTGAAGCCATTCTCCATCTGCACCACACTCAATGGCTTCATTTAGCTCCCATCTCTCCCAAAAATCCTTTTTTACTTCTTCCTATCATTCACTTTTCCTTCATTTATTTGCCATCGTTGCCATTCGTTATACATCAAGATAGTACATTCAAACCTGTCTCCTGGATTCAAATATGATGAATTGATTTACTGCAATATGTGACAGATGACTGTAAAAGAGTTTTATATTTATTTATTTTGCATATACTGTATGTGTTCATAGGAATGTGCTTGGCTCATGTTTTTAAAGACTTTGCGTTTTTCCAATATATTAATTATTCTCCCCTTTCTTTCACTTTTATGACCACCATTTCTAAATAATGACACAAATGCAACTTTTTTTATATATTTTTTTTTCGGAAATTATGTTACACTTGCTGTTTTAGAAAAAGAACACTTACTTAGAATAGGGATTTAAAGGAAAATTTGACATAGTCAGCAAGATGGATGAAACTGAAGATTAAAGAAGTCCTGCTCCTCTTTTAATATCTAAGTATAAAAGAATCATACAAGAGAAGCCAGAGACTGAAGCAGACAGAAGGTGGCACTGGTGCAGTACTAAAAGTAGGTGAGCAAGACAGCGGCAGAATGAAAGAACACGGGTCTATAGCCCATCTGTGTATGTCATGATAAAGACAGGTGTCCTCTGGTCTGTGCCTGGTATGTTTCACCAAGGGTATGTAGTAAATTTCTATGTTCATTCATTTCATATTTAACCAGTTGGGAACATGTAGATGCTCATGCTTAAACAATTACAGGTCATGCAACATAAATTACATAATCAAAAAAAATAAAATACATAAATGTTGCATTTATTCCATCAATTACTTAAACCAATACCCCCAACATATTATGCTGCTCAGCATTAACAGCATCCTTTTTGCTGTGATTTTCCACAGTCCACATTGTGCAACATTAAATGTTTAATTTAAAACTCATATTCAAAGTTAAATAATTCTTAAAAGTGTAGAAATTGATTTTATTCTACATCATATCCCAATCTTGACAGTTCACAGAACACGACCAAAAAAAAAAAAAAAAACCAAAAAGATATTCATTGATTTGTTACAATCCTTTAGTCGTTCTACCTTGGTCGACTTTAATCAATGACATGTACTTTCAAAAGAGTTAATAACTATGATCTTTAAATCAAATCTCTATCCAATAATGGAACTTTGCTTTGGCGCACTTGTCCATTGTCTCACATGGAAACTTAATTACCCCAATTGTTATTCCATCAAGGTCCCAACCCAACCACCCAACAACAGCATTGGGATCGTTGCTGAATTTATTTTGTATGGAAAGTAAAAGTGGACCTATTGATCACCACAAAGGTTTGTACTTATCATAAACTTCAAGATGCAGTCATCTTCACCTTGTTAAACAAGTCAAGAACATTTATATGAAGTCACTTTGTGCCTCTTTATTTATGGTTCTATTTTACAGTATGAGAAAATGTAGCCAGCACTAGAATAGACATTTTCTGTATTATATTCTGCCATTAATTCAATGATGACGGGTGAAGGGTGTGTAAACCAATGGGTGCATATGTAGCTCCTAAACTCTCTCTACACAAGCATGTGATTAGCCAATGATTCTATGTACATTCTTATCTATTAAATGATAATAAAGCCTAGATGACATTTTAAGGTCTGCTTTCTTCACTCATGATTTCTATTGCAATATGCTTTTAGATTAAACAAACAAGAAAATCACATACTTTCCATTTAAGTACTTAGCTAAAGTTACTGTGTGTAAAAATGCTTTGCGGTTGTTTTATACTTTTGTTTTTGTTTATGTACCATTGTATCACTACAGTTCTTCGTGACAGCATGGAATGGCTTCTAGCTTTCACTCAGTATGCCAAATAAACAAGTCTGTGCACTTGCAAGTTGATTTATTGCTGATGACATTACATGAGGCTGCATGAATACCTCCTGGTGAGTTGTTTGTGAATCTACAGATGCAGTAATTGAGATAAAGATAATTGTGGTCTCTTTGTATTTGAACATGCAGCGAGTATTAAAAGTCTTACAGGCCACCTGACGTGCTGTTCTGTTGTTATTGTAGCAAACAAAATTACTTTGTAAAAGAGTTTTTAACAAATAATTCAAAAATGTTTTACACCTAAGAGTTATGCATGCAGAAGTCAGAATCTCACTTTTATTCACATCTTTGAGAGACTCTATCCCTGCGTTTCCTTTTACAAAATGTTATTCTTAGACAGTGTAGGATTTGATTACACATTTGATCTACTTGTGTGATCCCAGAGTACTTTAGCACTTGACTATAATAAGTGCCGAAAAACACAGGAAACCACGCGAAGAAAGATGATCAGACTTGTGGGAAAAGACAAAAAATAAACACCTTGATAAAACTGTAGACATTTTAGCATTCACAGCACTTCCTCCTCATTATTTTTGACTCAGGGCTGATTTTAGACTTCCTGTTTACCCCTATAATGCTCCTTATAATAACACCTTGCAAATGTCTATTTAGAGATAAAATTGTGAAAAGCATGCCATACACATCATTATTGGAATGGCGGTTAGACACATAATGGGTTTCAGTGGATGGATCACCATATTTGGGATGGCTCCCACAAAGCTTTATGTAGTTAGTGATGCTAATAGCTTATACATTTTTGTTAAACATCCTAAAGCATTGAAATAAATGCATATTTCTGTTGTCTGGCTTAGAGCTTGGATTGTATCCAATTTACCATACAGTAATTTAAATTCACATTTTCAGCATAAAAGCTGTGTTTATTCTCCCTTAGTCATGAATTTTTCACTAATTCCTTGTTCAAGGCTAGTATATGGTCTATTTAGTCTTAATAGTCTGACCTGTTACAGTGGCAGGCAGCTAAATGATGATGATGGTTGTTGATATGTGTTTGTCTGTCTTGCATTGAACGATGACTGCTAACTGAATTGTCGCGATGGGATAAATTACTTTTTGTGAATCTAAATCAGTCCATATATTTCCTTTTTTTTCTTCCTTTTTGTGTTATGGGATATGTTGATCCTGAATCTTTTGTATTTATTGACACAGCTCAACAGGTGTAACAGACGTTTCAGAGCATTTGAGTGGGATTCTCGTAGGAGTCCAACAGAACAGTGTGTTTTGCAGAGGTCGAGCTCAACCTCCCCATATTCTCTCATTTATCACTCCATTCATTTTCTTTCTTCTTTTGTTCCCATAGTTCATTATTTATTTCTGACCTTGCCCTGCAATGCGGAGGCTGCAAAAAAATCACCCTCTCCTCCAGCCCTACGCCACTCTTTTTGCTCCGTGACTTGCTTTGCTTCCTTTTGATTTAAATGGCTCTCTTGCTCCAACTCCAACCGGCATTCACCACCCTCTGCCATCTCCTTTACCTCCTGTTCACACCTTCTATTCCTTTCCCAATTTAACCCCAGCATTTCCATTACAACAAAATCCACCTCTTTGTTTGCTCTTTCTACTGGATTTATCTCACCCCAGTTCTGCTCGGATACCACCCACAGTACAAATACCTCCACAGATGTCCGTGACGACTCCCACCAAACCTGAGCTCAGGGGACGCAGGAGAGGGATTTGGAGCGTGTTTGATGTATGTGTGTGTGAGTCTGTGTGCACGTGTAGGTGTTTGGGGTGGGTTCACAATTCTATTTTAGCACATGATTAATAGTATGCCTCCATGCAACTCCTTGTACACAAGGCTTGAGTCAAGCTCCGGGAGAAGAAATAGTTACCATTACCGAATGAAAACCAAGGAAAACATGCTTTCATAAGTTTGCTTGAGATGTTATGACAGTGTAAGTGCACATGAGATTATGTTGGCTTGAGCACATACCATAAGCTTTCAGTGGGATTTAAAAGATACGTGACAATGTATTTCTGATTGTGGGCAGGCTGCTATCTTAGAAGAACATGTATTTCACGAGAACATGACGACTTTGAATATTTTGAATGATGTTTCTGAATATTTTGTGTTCAGTGAACAGCCAATGTAAAAGGTATAAGGAAATATTACATTTGTAATTTTGAAAGTGTTACTGTATAACTCATTTATTTTAAATAAGGGACAACAACAACACATGTGTAATAAACTGCAGTTTAGTTTAGTCGTAAGTGGCTTTTTAAATAATAAATTGAGTGGTTCCTACTTTTCAACTGCTGAGGCTTTGTTGAGTATTTTAATTACAAAATACTGTAATTTGTAGAGTACATTGTCAAATGAGAGTTTATCCTGTCACTATTTAGCACATCCTCTGTGTTTACTGTCAGTTCTGTCGACATACCAATCTTTATTGGTGCAGTCTAGTGTCACAGCCTTTGTTCCATTTAATTTCAACTCTGTGCACTGATCCTTTTCCATCTGTTAGCAGCTGCAAAAAGCTATTTGTCAATTCACTGTGCATGTCAATTTCAAGTGACATGCCTAGTGATCAATGAAAGGGCATAGGTCACCAATTGTATCGGTTCCAGTTGTTTCCAGAGTGCTCTTGGACCGGACTAGGGTTCAGCAGGTGCAGCCCCTCCCCCCAGATGAATCTGGTCCATTTGTGATCTCTCCGTTCCATCTCAAGCAAGTCAGCACTAAAGTAATAGTACCTCATCAGCTGCAGGACAGGTGATAATAAACTACATTTATGTATGGTGTTAAAATCATAAAATAGAGAGCAGCTCTGCAGCTGGAGCAAATACACAAAAGAAGTAACAGAAACTGATTTCCTCAAATCCTCTTTGAATGTTTTTTACAGAAAATCATTTCTCCTCACCATGACTTTTACTTAGTCTCATTGTACACACATTGATTTATTAATATTGCATGTGTCTAAATCTATTTTAATCACACCAAACTGGATTCTCTTTAATTACTATTTTCAAAGCCAATTAAAGATTGATCAGTGAAACAGCTATCTTTTATGCCTCACTAAACCTCTGTTCCCATGCCAACCTGTGATGGGGATGCTCACAGAGAACAAGGTGGTCCAAAGAAAGACTCTTGATGTGTAAAAGTTTAATTTGATTAGGGACTTTCATGCTGCATTCTGACAATTTGCACTCTTTTATAGTTTGAAAGTAAAGTCTACGCCTGAAACCTGGTGAAAAAAATGCCAGAGGTTAATTTACATTTAGATTTACATTACATTTATTTATTTAGCAGACGCTTTTATCCAAAGTGACTTACATTGTTCTACATTAATTACCAGTGTTACAGACACAATTTCACAAATATATTGTTATGGATGAGTTTGATGTGGACCGTGCAATCACAAAAACTTTCATACACTCACATTTACCA
>JALDNG010003173.1:0-29617 GCA_024349245.1 Neodontobutis hainanensis | reverse complement strand
AACGTCTAATAAAATTATCATAAAGAATAAAAAAGTTTTAACAGCCATTAGAGTTAATTTCAAATTAGTTGATAAATGCAGTCAAAGTCATGAAGTCCACTTACTATCGACGCTGTCCAACGATGGCAACAAGAGGGGCGGAAAATCCCACTGTGAAAAAAATGTAGCTGAACGGGAGAGCTCCACTTGCGTTAGCCTGGTGTTAGCAACAGGTTAGCATTAGCCTTAGCCTTGGCTACCGCGGAGTGGGCGTAATTACCCACGCACGCGCTTGCGATGCAACACTCCCTTGCCCATTTTAGTCATAGACATACATAAGAAAGGCTAGATGTCTCACGGCGCAGTCTCCGACGGCATCACCGGCGGCCATCTTGAAGCAGGCAAGCTTCCTATCGGACTCCATGGTACCTGATGTAAGGTGAGTGATCTGCACGAACATAAATACTTTTATCTCGCTGAAATCTTGACGGATTTACAAAATGTTTGATTTCTTACAAACGTTAATAATGTGGCTATAATTCTGGATGCGTGAACATGTTGAAATTGCAGCTTTTCTTTTGAAAGACGACTTAATCGTGCAGCATAGTTGTGTATCACGGCTAACGTTACTTGTGCAAGTTATCAAGGCTGAGACCACCATCGAGCTGTTCAGTTATAGTTTTACTGACACCAATAACGATTTTATGACAACCAATTTTTTTTATCTATATTACAGTCATTGTGAATGTGGTTGTAGTTATTAGCTGGCTTTGAGTGAGACCTAACGTTAGTAGTTACAGGTTAGCTGCTACCCAGCAATTTTACATCAGTGGGAGAGGCAGAATTGCTCTTTCTTTTCAATATAACTTAAGTTGCACATGATTTCCAATCGGTTTGGTTTGTTAAAAACATCTTATTATTTTTATTTTTTGTAAAATGTGTTTTCTGAAGACATGCACATTAACCCTAACCCTAAGACATACACAGTACCTGGAAGTGTCACAAACCATTTTGAGTATATAGAAAAATGCCTGTATTTGTATCTGTTTGCCGAATTTATCACCACTGATACAGTCTGAACTGTATGATAATGAGATGCAACTTAATTTATATGGAAAGATCATTCAGGGGTGGCTAGTTCAGTTCTAGTTTTTTTTTAAGCATAAAACATTTTTAAAGCATGTATTTAATATCTGTGTACTATACTCCATATATCTTTTTTTTTTTTTTTAAGGTGGCTGGAATAACAACCCTAATGCCAGCCAGTTCAAGTACATCTTCAGGAAGCTGATGGCCCGGTGTGGGGTTGTTAAACCATGCAGAGGCAATGTGACAGCACAGGATGACACAGAGTCCCTCCCAGCTGTCATTGTCACCTCTACAAGCCTGTCAGCTGTAGATATGTCCTCTGCAACAAATGAATAAATAGACTTTTGTGTAATTATTCCATATTTTGTGTAGTAATTCTATATCAGAACCCCTGATATACAATCCAAATAGTCTACAAGAAACTTCAGAGTGTTACCAAGAGGTTACCACACAGTAAGCCTTTATTATGTAGCCTATGTCTATGTTTTGGGTAACCAAAAGTCCTATGGGGAGTTTCTATAGGGCATTTTACAAAACGCATGAGCATACCTTGGCAAATCAATGGTCTAAAGTACTCATATTTCATTCTATATGGATCTGCTTTTGTACACAGCTTTACAAGACCTGGTGCTTGGACTCAGTTGTGTTTCTAAAGTCATATCAAGAGACCTAGAAGCTGAAATGTGGTCAGATGAGATGCTTGTTATCCAACAGAAAGAAAAAACAATATTCTAGCCTCTATAACTCTGTGCAAGTACTTCACATAATTATTCTGATTGTTTCCTAAGAAACTACAGGGTCTCAGTTTTCTAAAGAGGTCAGGCATTTGATGGTAGGCAAAAATAGCTGGGAACAGTGATCTCTGAAGTAGGCGCAGTGCAATGTCAAGGGGAAAAGCCTAGTAAATGGCCCAATCCTCAAGAAGTTAAAATAAACATAATAATTCAAATTATTTTATTATAATATTAACATTATAAAAGTGTGTGTGTGTGTGTGTATATATATATATATATATATATATATATTCATTCATTCATTCATTCCTTGGGCGTGTGTATATTCATTGCATCTCTATGTTCTGTTCAATGTTATTTTCATATGGAAGTCCATGGTTATAATTATTCATAAGTATGCAGTGTCATAAGTATATCTCTGACGTTTATAACAAACTAGACTGTTTAAAAATCGGTAGAAAATTTAGCAAGTTATGGTTATTTAAAAGTACATGCACCATTAAAACACAATGTTACGAGTGAGCAAGCTGCCTGTCACAAGATGGCCGCCAGTTGCGGACGTCGACCTCCATGGCCGACAGCGCGGACGAGACATCTAGCCTTTCTTATGTATGTCTATGATTTTAGTAACATCCTCTGACGAAGGAGTCTGAAATGTCCGGATGTAATCGCCATTTTTGCCCATGAATTAGAGTCATATCAGTAAATAGGGGACCAATGGGCAGATTACATCCATTTTTATTTACTATCTATGGCTTGAACACATAATTTAAAAATAAAATAAATACAGATAAATATAAATATATTATGATATATTTAAACGTGGTATTATATTAAATTAAACCTATTCTTTTATAGAACATAAATTATGCAACTGTCTATGCTGGCAGCTACACATGTGAAGAGGTACTATATATATATATATATATATATATTGTAGTGAATATGGTCTTATTAATTAATAAATAATATGAATTATGAAAATTAATAATTAATATTTTGTTTATCAAAATAATTTCTTTTGGGGCACCACCTTAGTTTTAACAGTTCTAAGGAAACTAATTATGTTTGAAAAGTCTCAATCTTGAAGGAAGGAAGTTCTGCTCGTTTTCGACCCGATTCTATATTAAACAATGAAACAAAAATGTCTTTATGGGGTTTTATTAAAGATTATGCAAGGTTAAAATATGAATAATAATAGTGGGAAAGACGCAAGGGAATGATCAGGGCAAATGATGAAGGTATTGAACATAAAACATTGATTGACAATGAGACAATGGTTTACTTGTCATACCTTTGATGGAGCAAGGTAAGTTTAATCATAGTTTTAAGCGATTTACTCGGGTGGTTACGGAGCAAAGGGGCAGTTAAATGGCTTAACAAAAGGGGACTATTGACGGCTATTTGAAGATTGTAAAAGGGGAAAGACGTGCTGTTGGACTTAATCACACAAGTTTTATAACACCAAGCTTGTGTCCAGTGTTCAACTCACTCTGATCTGGTGGGTCAGTACCAGCAGTGCGGTTCCGATCAGTCCCAAAGGGAGGCTTTGAGATTCCCGGGTCGCGGCTGACTTCCGGCCGTGAGAGGTGTCACCGGTACACGGGTTGCTAAGGATAATACCTGTAGCAGACCAAAAGGCGTCCTGTATTGTCCGTGAGGTAAAGTAGACTTTACCAGCAGCCAATAAGAGAGTCTTTAAAACTGAAATCCGCTGCAAGACGAAAAGATGTCTTTTTGGATTTAACAAAGACTTTCTTTCGTAGCATCAAAAACCTTTCAAAACTACAAAAAGTTTCTTCCGCGAGGAAGTGATGTAATTCCGTGGATAAGAAGTTTTTCAAACAAAAATCAAATGTGTTGGATCTTCAAAAATAAAGTCACTTTAACACAGACTGTGTTACGTGGATTTAAGCTTAAAAGTTACGGCGATAAATGCAAAAACTTAGTAAAGTAGACAAGATTACGCAAACAACAGTGTGCAAAGCATTGCGAACGAAAGTTGAGAGAGAGCTTAAGAGCTTAAGAGAGCTTGAGAGAGAAATTAAGTGAGAGAGCGATTTCCGCTCTGCCAAATCTTTTGTAAGAAACGCAAAAGGGCGTGTTTACACAAACGTGGTAAAAGGGGTGTTTACTAAGGTTTTGGGCTTGAGACTAAACTTTCTTGCTTCATCAAATAAACAAACCTAAACACATTTTAAAACCGTATTGCTTCTGCATTGTATCATAAATGCACGGGAAATGTCTTTACCAATCTTAAAAGACTAAACACATTTACATTATTCGTTGCTTGACCTGAAAACAGAATAATTCATTTTATTACACAGCCAGCTGTAAGGATGAAGAAGAAAGAATTCTTTTATATCGTTATCACTCTGGAGCCTGTAAAGGAAAACGTGAAGTTGACATTTTACGAACAATCTTTTAAACACTTTTATATATTGCAGAATACTTCGACTGTAGTTTCAATGCAGCGTTGTTTCTCTGCTTGTCCAGCAGAGTGCACTGTTCGATCAATTTTAGAATTCTGAAACAAAGAGACACAGTCCGTGGGCAATTATCAAGACGGTATCATCGTAGTTGTATATCAAAGGATTAAGGTGTCAGAAAGGCACCACAAAGTCTGGTTTGTCCTTTGAAATGTGGAAAATAAGGTTGTTAATCACATTTCACTTCTCCATGAACTTTCTTAAAACAACATTGAGCATCTGGTCCAGATTAGCACGGAGTTGTTAATTAAGTCTTCTTGTCTTCTCCTCAGTCTGAATAAACAAAAAGGGAAGAGTCTTTAAAAGTTCAGAGTTGTAAATTTTTTGATCCTCTGAAAGGTGTTAGTCCCTGGTACGAAGAGGCACTACAATATATATATATATATATATATATATATATATATATATATATATATATATATATATTATATTTTATATATTTTATATATATATATTATATATATATATATATATATATATATATATATATATATATATATATATATATATATATATATATATATATATATATATAATATATATATAATTATAATGTATCTTGTGTTATATTAATTGTGTGTGCAATGCATATTAAATAGGTTTGTTTTGAGATGAAATGTCAATTTTTTTTGTACTTTTTCACCTACAGTTATGTGACGCCTTCAAAGTTCTATTTCCAAAACTGCAAACAGTAACAGGTGGATGGCTACTTTATAAAGCAGCTGGTAAGCAGAGATTTTTTTTTTTTTTTTTTTAACAAGAAGCAAAGGTTAGTTTATTTAATATAATTGCAGTAATGTATATAAAACTATACTATGCAATCTATGTTTGGCTGCAATTTTTAAATAATTTTTTAATTTTGACAGGTGGATGGGGAAGCCGTAAACTGTCCCTTGTGTCACCTGACGATGCTGGTTATACAGGCAGACTCTTGAAGTCTGTTGCTCAAGGGGGTAAAAAACTGTTCATAGTCCCTGTCCAAGAAGATCTTGATATTAGTCCACAACTAACTGATGGAGCCTTCAGCGGTATGGCAAAAGCCACATGTCACAAGTGTGGTGTTGCTGTACCTCTGCAGCTTTTAAAGTATTATATTGACTCCTGTTTGATCATTGAAGTCGACAGTGACGGGCCTAACGAAGACACAGCTCATCTGGTTGAGGAACAATGTATGATTTGTCTGTCCTTACGACAACCTACACTTCTTACTACGCCATAATTTAAAACTTAGGAACCTAGTTCATATTTATGTCCTTTCACATAATTATGTTTTACTAAAACATCTTTCTTTTTTCCAACAGCTCAGTCCTGTCCTGTTTTTCTGAAAATGTTTAAATCTGATCGGATAGAGCAGCACGCATCTACATGTGGTGAAAGGTATCTTTTTATTTTCTAATTTTTAAAGAAGTTTTATTGGTTGGATTCAATTTCTAGACTGAATGACCCTTTTATACGAAAGAATAATTTTATCAGTGTTGTTTCTATTGTCTCTTCACAGTGTTTTGACATTAAATAAACCGAGCCTGTTGTCATTCTTGCATTTGTTACATATGTGTATAATTATTTTTTTATTTTTTTTTTATTTTAGTCAAGTGACACTTGCAGTTTATCCCAGCGAAAAGGAACAAGCAGTGGTTCCTGGACCATCCATAACTTCAGCGACTACTTCCATGGGTATGTGCTATTCAAAGTGTCTTTTTAATTATAGAACAGCCATCAAAGCATTGTTAAGAGAGAGTCATTCAATTTCTTAATCATGCATATTAGATTTATGTATTGAACCCCTTATATTTGCTTTTTACTGTTTCTTATTAGATTGGTCATCTATTAGTGACTTAAGTAAGGCCATATCTCAGTGTGCGGAGTATTATCTCCAAATCCATGCAATGAAGAGTCCGTTAACTATGCATGGACATCAGGAAAAGTCCTGCAGAACAGGACATGGCCCTTATATCTTTTTATAAGCAAACCAATGTGGAATGGGCACGCCCCTTGATTTGCAGACTTGAAGGTAAAACAAAATAAAAGTTATAGTTGTCAAATAATAATTAAGCCTACTATTAAAATTTTGTTGTACAGGGGATACTGCTATTGGACTTGGGGTTACACGTTTTTTTCTTCTCAACTTGCATGGAAAAATTAAAGTTTGGATTTCACATTCATTTTGGTATGTATTTTATGCATATATGCCCATGCTGTTTGCTATACAATTAAATTATAATGCATTGCTGTTATGAAACATTTAATAAAAATAAATCGTCAAGGATTTAAGAATTTACAGTTCACAAATATTGAAACATCCGTACAAATTTAGAAAACCAATTGCTTTCTAACATACTTTTTTTCACAGCAAATAGCAGTGTCACTCGGCTTTTTGATGGAGAACCGTCGCACATTCTTGTTGAAAGTGACCTGTTCCTTGTGGCAGGGAGAATGATGGGTCACTCCTTTCTCCATGGAGAGCCATGCCTTTCAGGACTTAGTCCAGCTTTTGTGCATGTCCTACTTGGTGGCAGTCCTGAAACATCAACTGTCACTGTAGAGGATTGTCCGGACCTTGACATTCGTGACACAATCAAGCTTGTATGTTTCTCCCATATCTCTTAGTTTGAAGATGGAAAGTGTTAAATCCAAAGCATCTGGACAAGGTTCACCTTCAAACCTACGTCCAGATGCTTTGGCTTTAACCCTTTTTTTCTTCTAGATGGCCTGGTTGACTGAGACTCTTAACAGACATGTCTTAGTTAGATTTTTCTATATTTTCTTTTTTAAAAAAAAAAAAAAAAATATATATATATATATATATATATATATATAAAGTTGGAAGGAGAATCCAACCTGTCAGAAAAGGAAAAGCAGCAGATACAGGAGTTGGCCTATGCATGGGACCTTCCTTTACTGAACAAAAGTAACCGAAAGTGGTTTGAAAACGAAACTACATACATTTCACAACTCTCCACTACAATTATTATGCTTGTCTTTTATTCCTTATTATTGTTATTAGGTGTTTGGACGAGTCTTAAGACAGATTAAGCAACTGCGCAGAGGACTAAAAGAAGCACCATTGTGGACTTTGCTTACTCAAAGACCAGACACAGCAGCTATCCTGGGGGGGCAGAGAACATCTGTCCAGAGGTAATTTTGCTTTCTTATGGTCTTACTTGAAGATAAAGTTGAAGCAAAGGCGTTTGGACTGGAATGATAATGCTATATCCTTCTCCAGTGCTGTCAGGTGGTTTCGCACTGGCCACTGTGACCTTGCATCTAAGTTTGATAGCTTTGTTTACAGACAACTTGTTTCTTATTCACTTCAATTTTATTAATCCCCAAGGAGTAAATCAGTTATTTGGTATCTTCAAATTAGTTGATTCAAACTTCTTCTTCTGTCCTAGACTGATTGTAGAGCAGTCGATCCGTCCTGCTGATTAGATTCTCAGATGTCCACTGGTTTCTTTGTTGTTCATAAGCTGAAAACAAGGGATGGTCTAAGTTGTTCAGTAACCACTGATCTAAAAGCATTAGGTGTCTGTTCCTGAAAACAGTTCTACTGATGAAGTCACGGGCAGTATCTGGTACAGCTGTTGGTTGAATATAAACCGTAATCCTACGATGACATGCGACTCTCTCGGTATACAACCATCTCAGTCTCACTGCTACAGCTCCACACACTTGTAGCTAATTCTGTGGCAGTAATGCGATCCACTGTCGGGATCTTCTTTAGAGCAACTCAGAAATTAAGCCCTTTCCCATGTAGGTAGTTATGGTAGTTTAATGTGTATACATGTATATTTTATTATTACCAATTAATTGTGGTTGCAGAAATAACTGCAATTGGCGGCTGGATGTTTTTTCATGTGGCCTTTTGTTGACGCAGATTCTTCTACAGCGAATCACTTGGCCACAAGCAGATGAAGATGATGATGATGACGACTGGTCAGCAGACATAAAGTTCGCATATCGGGCTATCTCCAAGAGTTCATCACTGGAGGTGAAACTAAGAAATATTTGTATTCCATAATATTTATGGAAATAAAACATTTTAAAATCTGTTTAATTCACTCTTTAGCAACGCCAACTGAACTGCAAAATCTAGTAAAATTCTGGACAGGCTGGGAGGTCTTGCCAACAAGTTTGTCTGTAGAGGTAGTAACTGGAAACTACATCACAGCCTCAACCTGCTTTGAGATTCTGCGCATTCCATCTCACTACAAGGACTATACTTCATTCAAGAGGGACTTGCTTGTTTCCATTTCTTCATGCCACACGGGATTTGGTCTAGTGTGAACATAGTATGATGTTTTATAATGCTGTTTGCTGTTCAAATTACCACTGTAGCACTTGACAGTTGGGCTTCCATAGTTCAATGTTTTACATTGGTTTAGTTCAGAGTTCAGTGCCCCACATAAACACTTCTTAATTTTAAGCTACTGGTTTTGGCCTGACATAAACCAAGAGGCAGTATTGAATTAGTTTTCAGGACTGAGAACGGGACAGAGTTTTCCCCCAGGACTCCTGCACAGCTCACTGTCCATACAGTCATCCTGCTGCTCATTGTGGCTTCTTCTTCTCTCCCGGCTGTGATCGTCACCAGTTCTTGTCGCTCCTGCAAGGTCAGGGTACACAGCATTCAAGATGAACACAACCTGCAGCATTAAAATGAGTTTATTTTCTTTAAGACAACGTTCAATGTTCATTAAGCCGAGCAGAGATGCTTGTACCAGTTTATAGTTTAACTGCTAATTTCCATCTGTAGTCCTTTATTGTACTGATATTTTAAAGAGACAACTCCTCAGATTTATTTACACATAATGATGTATGTTTTGTCTCAGATATCAAACATTCACCACCTTTCCCACATGTTTAAATCTATCTGGAGTTCACTGCTCATTGCCCACACTGGTATCAAGGTCTGATGGAGAGCCACACCACTGGAGCGTGGCTCGTAATAATTTGTACAGTTAGGATCGATGTTCAAGCACACAAAACAGAACATAACCTTACATCTGTCACGTGTTTACAGCCCTATGTGTTATGCTCCGGCAGTTTACCACATGTGGGACAGGCCCGTATGGGGGAGAGGCCAGTGACCTTTTCAAACTTGATAACAGGACCGGTTTTCATCATTTGTAATGGCACATTATCCGTGTGTAATTATTATTATTTATTTATGTTATATTAAATTCGTTTTAAATATGTATTGTTTTCCTGTTGTTGTAGCATCCATTAATGAGTTTTCTTTAAAGTGGGCAACAGGTAACAAAAAAGATAGCCATGTCCCCTGGAACCACATGGTGGCAGCACTTTCACAGCTAAAATAGCGGTGCCACGTTTGAGTTGCAGGATGTGATTATAAAGCTTTCTTCCACTTCTTTCCTCGACTGTAACTGTCAAGTATTAACGGTATATATCTGCTACTTCAACACTTTACATACTGCCTGTGTCATTATAACCAAGTTCACTTTTTAAATATGAATATCCATCACCAGGGTTAGCATACTACAGCGGTGCACGTGCTGACGTAACCACGTACAGGTGCCGGTTGCTAAGAGCATCTCCTAGCAAGTACGTTATTGCAAAACTTGCAAACTTCTGGCTGTGAGAAAAAAGTGCAAATCTTGAGTTTGATTCGACGATTTCTTCAAAAAGGAGACTTTAACTGTGGACATTTCCTACTAAGACTTCTACCGACCACCCACTGACCAGGACTACGAGACCTTTTTGAGAGAAAACGTGAGATTTTAAGATTTCCATGTTCATGTTCTTTCCTATGGGCTTTCCCATTAAATCTGCACAGCAACTATATGAACCAATATATTTGAGCAAAATGGTCTTTTGTCGATGTTTAAATGATGTTTCACGGTAAATTTTAACTCAGAATATGTGTATTTTTGTTGTGACTTTGTTTGTTCTTAGAGCCTATCAGAAATAATGTAAAAGTCCATTTACACAGACATATTAATGAAAGCAACAAAACGCACAGGAGGCTAACATTTAAATTGAGAGCTGTCTGCAATGTATTTTGATTAATTTCTATATTATACATTTTGTATTTAACCCAGTACCTAATTTTAGAAAATACATTTGTTTTATGTTGATTCATTTCCAAATATAATACAATAGGTTTCAAAAGTAATTCAGGAGAATCCTGTGTAAACCAGGAACATGTAGAAGCAGAGTTTGTTGAACATATTTGTTAATGAAAATGTACAGTTATGTTTTTGTGTTAGTTTTGTAGCTATTATGAAAAAATAAGCTCTATTCATAAAGTAAATATATCCAGATTGTAATGAGGACAAATGATTATTCATAAATAACTCATAACCACTTTATAACAACACTGTAACCTTTCTGCACATTAAAGTCCTCTGCTATAATTTTAGTAGTTTAGTGAATAATAATGTCTTTGAACGTGGACATATTCTCCTGGTTTGATCTGAGATTGGTCAAAATCACTCTGAGGCTTTATGAGTAAAAGATGGTTTAAGATTAAACAGTGCTGCTTTAAAAGTACTCTCTGTATTGGTACATTGTGCTAGTGTCCATGAAACGATAGAAAATGGCACTAGACAGAAAGTACATGGTGGACTTGAATCAGTAACAGTTCCATGTTCAGACATGGATTTAAAAAAGACCTCAGAGCCTCATGGCTTTGCTTTATTTTGATGAATCACACAATGGCATCACATGATGTGAGGATTTTAACAGACGTATTTCTCTCCACAGATCTCTGTTCACTGATGGCCCAGCGCTTCTCCTGGACGACGAGTGTCCTGACGTGCTCCTCCTGCACAGGCTGCCCACACTCACTACACCCCACACACCCCCTGTTCCCTCTGCACCTGCCTCCTCCACAGGCCCCTTGAACACTGCCTTTGTGTCTGTCTCTCCTCAGGAGACACTCTTTTCAAGCTCTTTCTCTGACTCTAACTCTCGCTCCTCTCGTTCCCCTCGCTCCTCTAGCTCCTCTGGCGTCTTTAAGTCTCGTGCTAGATACCTTAGTTCTACCTCCTCATCCTCCTCATCCTCCTGCTCCTCCTCTCCTCCCTCTCACTCCCTTGCTCTCTCTCGTCCTGCTAAGATCCGTAAGCTTAGCTCTGGCTCCTTCTCTCGCTGCGCCGCTCTTTGCTATCTCTCCTCCTCCTGCTCAGGTCCCTCAGCTGAGCTTCTCTCTGCTCCCAGACTCCTTTGCTCTGGATGTTTCTGTTTCTCCTTCTGAGGCTCGGAAGGCCCCAGCTGCTCCTCGTGAGCCCCTGGTGCCTCCTCCCTGTGCTCCCTGCACTAACCCTCTTGTCTCCTCTGCTCCCTCCAGGGCACCTCCCTCCCCTGCCACACCTCCCAGACCCCAGGAGCCGGTCCCCTTGTTTCCTGGGCCCAAGCCGGACTGGGTGAAGGAGATGGAAGATTACATGAGGGACCGGGCGCTCGAGTGGAAACACTGGAAAAGGTCGGATAAACCACAAAGGCCAATTCAAAGGAGAAGCACTTTTACTCTTTTTAAGAACTGACCGCTTTCAGTGTTTCTTCTGAGTGAAATCGTGCTGGGACTTAGGGGCAGGACTCAGGGTCATTTCAGGATAAGTATAACATTTGTAAATATTGTATATAGTGTGTTGTGTGTCAGAGGGTTTAGTGTGGTGTGACATGTTTAAATAGGTTCATTAGCTCTTCCAGTTGGACTTGTGAAAAATACAAATGATATGTTCTCCTTAAACAAATGAAACTATAAAAGGTGAGTATTCAGTACCTGGGGTTGATTAACATGTTTTACACTTTCATTTGCTGTTTTTTCTTCTGCTTCTCCAAAAAGGTGACAGTCTAAAGAGACCCAGCAGTAAACTATAGACAAGGAGCTTGTGCAAAAAAAGAGGAGCGTAAACAAAGGGAAAAAGTAAAGGAGAGGAAAGAAAGTACAATGTAAGATGAAAAAAGTAACAGAAGTAAAAAGTAATCTGACTTTCATGGACAGACAAGAGTAAAGAGTCTAATTCAAGTTAAATAAACTGATTTCTCGCAGGAAGAGGCCTAAAAGAGATGAAAAGCAAAGGAAAGAGGATAAGAAAGAAGAAAACAAAGAAAAGATATGTATATTGGATTGTTTTGTTCAAATCTCCAGATCTATTCTCCTGAGACTAAAGCATGTTTTTTTCTTTTCAGGCTTCTTGGAGAGGATTCCTGAGCACACAAAAGTAGACACCACATTATTCACTTTTAATGTACATCTGTTTAACAAATATATGCATGTGTTTAATAGTTTTACTGTCTTCTCTCTCCTCTCAGCATCACAGAGAGGAGAGAGAAGAAGCTGGACAAGGTCATCAGGAAGTCCAGCTCTGTCCTGGGCTGTCCTCTGGACTCAGTCCGGTAAGTGGGTGATCTATGCTGGACCATAAGTCCCACCGCCTGCAGGACGCCCTGTCAGCTCTGGAGAGCAGCTTCAGTGACAGACTGCTCCACCCTCGGTGTGTGAAGGAGAGATTCTGCAGGGCTTTCCTTCCTGCTGCTGTCAGACTCTACAATGAACACTGCTAACACAGAAACTCTTTTCACCAAGCAGTATTTCCACAATCATGTGGAATCTCACCGTGCAATATTTGTAACGTGCAATACCTGTTACACAACCTGCACTATACACAATTTATTCACATTTGTACTGTGCATAGTTTATTTTGTTTTAGCGTAGCTTTAATCAACTTATGTATAGTCTTTTTAGTTTATTTTGTTTCAGCATAGTTTAATTTGACATATGTATAGTCTATTTTATGTTTGATTACCTTGTCTTAGAATAATTTTTATTTGAATTTATGTTGTGACCAGGTTGGCTTTTTACTTTTGTGATACACTTTTTTTTTGTTTGCTTTACTCACTCCATTTAGTGTTGGTATCTGGTCTTTGGTTTAATTGGGAGTGTCTTGTAAGCACATTTGGGCCTGGCTTGTGTTTCAAGCATGACACAATAATAAAACCTGATCAGAATCAGAATCAGAAAAACGTTTATTGCCTTTGTCAGTGAACAAGATTCACAAACTAGGAACTTGCTTCGCGATTGTGACAGGTCTACACAGCGGTCTGAGCAATATTGTGGCTATGTCCTTCCTTTATTGCCAGAGACATTGTAATTGTTATTTAGTTAATTAGTATGATTGTTCAGAAATGAAACATGAAATATCAAGACACTAAGTTACATTTTACAGAATAAACTTTCATCATTTATATGCTTCTCTGAGATAATACATACATTCTGATAATATTACTGAGTGCATTAGTGGAGACAAGCTGTAGCCATAATGGTGAGGGGTTTGGTAAAAGAGGAGGAAGAAGTAAAGAACAAAGTGCCATTTTAAGTAAAGTATAGCATTGGTAGAGCATAAAAAGATGAGAACAAAAATAACTGGTGGTATTGGTGCTATTTACTTAATTCTTCTTAGTTAATTCTTGCATTTATAACAGTTACAGAGCAGAAGGGGTGTCTAGTTCCTGTGCCACACTGGTATGGAGGTCTGTCTGGGGGCCACTCCGGAGCAGAGCAGTGCATCTGAATCTGTATTTGCCCTTGAAAACAAAAGAAGCCTTTATTTCAGTGTTGGCTGCACCGTCTTCACAGAGATGTCTAAAAATGTGAGTACTTTTAAAGTTACACATGTGTTACCAGTACGTGTCATATTAGGTCCTTTTTGTAAAGCGACACAATGAGTCAGGGGTCTGAATGCAAAACTAATTCTGTTTATAGACATAAGCTCATACCTCCTCCAGTTGGTGGCGCCATGTTTCTGTCAGAGGTTCAGGAGAAACTGCGTGACCACAGGAGAGTTGTGCTTTTAAGAAGCCGTCACCGTCCTCAGGAGCTGACAAGCTGATAAACATCTTTATAACATTTCTGTTCATGTCCACGCCGCCAAAACAATGCTATTTACAAAAGTGATCCAAGTCATCCTTTCCATTGACTAATGTCAGGGTCCGATCTAAAGGGTCAACGCTCTTCTCTGGTTGGTCAAAACTCATTCTGAAACAACAGCAGTGTAAGCAGTCTGGTTAGGATAAGGCAGAGCTCATTTCAGCAAACATGACCCGCCAACTGTCTGGGACTTTCCTCTGGTTTACAGTAAAACACCTGATTCTACAGAGTTAGATTGTTTAGGTTGATTTTATAATAATAATAATAACCCAGCTTTAACACAGAAAGTTGAAGTAGACTCTAAACTAGTAATAAACCTGGTAAACGTTGCTAATGAAAGCAATATATTCTGTGTTATAATTGTCAATAGATCCAGTGCATTGCTAATAAGAATCCCAGCAGGATCCAGCTCTCTACTTCTAATGACACTGAGAGCTATGAGCTCAATGACTTTGAGAACTTGGACCCTCCCCAGTGGAGTTGCTTTTTGTTGTCCAACTATTAACCCTACATACTGTAGGTTACATACATAGTTTTACATAGTTAGGTCTGTAATAAAAAATCTGCCAGACCAGATGGCTCCTAGATCCTGCCATCTTACTGAGGACTTCTGCTTCCAAACTGACTGCTGCTTGGTGCTCAACTTTATCAACAATCATTATCGCGCTTCACTGTCCCGCTCTGTGGAAGAAATCTGTAATCATCCCTGTACCCTAAGTATTTTGTCCTGCTGTTCACAACTTAAGGCCAGTAGCTTTGACATCTGTTGTAATGAAATGTTTTGAAAAGATCATTGTGAACATGCTAAAGATCCTGCAACTTGCTCATTTACAAACACGTATAAAACACTTATGTGTTGACTTTTATTCGGCAGTACAACCACAGCTACTGGTCCAGAAATTGACTGATTTGCATGTTAATCATTTTATTATTCAATGGTTTTATTTTTTCTTAACAACAACAAGTAAAAGTAAATGGTGTTCTCTCTACGGTCAAATAGTCTAATGTGTGAGTTCTCCTTTCCTTTTTTCACTCTACACAAATGAATGCAGGAGCCGTCTGTGCAACAATCCCATCATTAAGTTCTCTGACGATACAGTGATCTTAAGCCTACTGTATAAAGAGGACTGGTCCTCTGTTGTACATGCATGAGATCCACCATTTAAAGAACTGGTGTGACCACTTCCTGTTTTTAATGTTAAAAAGACAAAGGAGATGTGTTATAAGAATTTTCTATGTCCTTATATTTATCCAGAGAGACACGGAGACAGATTATAATTTAACAAGCAATGGCCAGGTTTTAATCCTTGCAAGGAGAAGCAAAGCAGACACACACAGTAACAAGGGTACAGCGGAGGTTTGCTTAAAGATGTAAACAGAACATGAGAATTTATACAACACCGTGACAGCCTTGGTGAGAGGCGTTCACAATGGTCCAGGTGCAAAAGTCCCGTGACAAGCCATGTCTCACTCTAGTTATGTCTACTTCATGGATTAGCAGGACGGACATGACATGAATTTGACATGACCTGAAGAGAACTATAAGCCCCCAACTCTAAACATTAAAACTAAAATTCTTATAACTGTAAGAAACCCTTTTTTCAACTGTTTTCTATGTTATTTACACTCTCTGCATGATACACTGCACCCTAGATTAGTCCACTACATACCTCATCTGTTTAAACCAGTCAGAACCAGTTGGTCACCCCTGGCTGGACACATAGGTAAACTACTGATTCAAAGTAGGAAGTGTCCCCTCCTGTGAGAGGAGTGGCCAAAGGTTAGGACCTTTTGAGCATTGAGTTGACCAGCAGCACAACACGTGGGCTGACCTCCTGTTAACTACGTGTTGTGACCCAGCGCTGGCTTGTACCTTTTTCTGAGTGGAATTAAACATACACACTTTACATTGGTTTTATAGTTTTTATTGAAGTAATATTAGTTCAAACGGTCGTACCAAAAGAGCCGGGAGAAACTGGTTCTCGGAGGAACATAACAACAACTGAAAAGTCCTGTTGCAATAAATATTGAGAGAGTCAGATCTGTTTTTCTGAGTCAAATGTTGTGAATACATTGACACATTAATTACAGAGAATGTCATTAATATGATTTATTTCTCCGTTTACCTTCGCAGGTCATGGATACGTGGTGTCCTGACAGGAGGTTGTGTCCGCCAGATGTGGCTTCTCTTTTACTTCTCTCATTTTTGTCTCTCAACACAAGGCAGGTATCAGTGCCTCAGAGGTTTTATTTCCTTCTCCTGAGTTTAAATGGTAAATGATGTGTGCTGATATTTTCAGGACTGAGAACGGACAGAGTTTTCCCCAGGACTCCTGCACAGCTCACTGTCCATACAGTCATCCTGCTGCTCATTGTGGCTTCTTCTTCTCTCCCGGCTGTGATCGTCACCAGTTCTTGTCGCTCCTGCAAGGTCAGGGTTCACAGCATTCAAGATGAACACAACCTGCAGCATTAAAATGAGTTTATTTTCTTTAAGACAACGTACAATGTTCATTAAGCCGAGCAGAGATGCTTGTACCTGTTTATAGTTTAACTGCTTATTTCCATCTGTAGTCCTTTATTGTACATGTTTTTGGTGGTAGGGGAAACCAGAGTACCCGGAGGAAACCTACGCAGACACAGGAGAACATGCAAACTCCACACAGAAAGGCCCTGTCCTGGTTGGGAATTGAACCCAGGACCTTCTTGCTGTTAGGCCTGAGTGCTAACCACTCTGCCACCTCCATAAAATCTGTTCACAGGGCCAGAACTGCTCAATGTGACACATCTACACAAGTATGAGTATATATGAACATATGTAATAGGCTTTCTAAAGGAAAACGTCTGCTAAAGGACTAAATGTATATAAATGTAAATGTATATTCCACATTTGAACATTGTACAATCAGTTTAATGTATATGTGGTTGAAAAAATAAATATATTATTGTGGAATAAGTTTGAGAGAAAACAACAGATGTCTTTTGGTGATTTATTTAAGGAAAAAGGAAAAAAGAATTCAGAGACATCTTTTGCAAAAGGAGGAATGAGCATACAAATCTGTCTGTGTACAGGGTTGCATGAACAGTCCCAATGTTTACTAGGCAGGATTAGAATTTATACTGAAATCACAGCAGATAAGAAAAATGAAACACTGGCTCTGAGAGAGTGAGCCGTCTAACATGAATTAGCATTTGTCTCTGTAAAAGACAATTGTATCAGTTTGAAAACAGTAGCACAGGTGGTGCACATATCATTCTGCTGCGGTCAAGGACAGCACAGAGCATGTGAAAGAGGAAAATATCATTTTCCCATTACAATTCCCTCCTTTTGATCAAACACAATTGATCAACCAAAATCAATCAAAAGCCAATGAGGTTAACAAACATAAATCAAATTAACCTTAGCTTTGTGAGTTCTACTCGTGGTGCCGAAAAACCCAGCCGAGGGCTGACTAAATCAAGCAGAAACATTTCATACTATCAGTAGCTGACCTAACGCTGGGAAAAGAACACCACAGCCCCTCCCTCACAGGCGGCGTAACTCACTAGGGTTAAACATAAGCATTAGATGAAAAATATTCACAAAACGAATCACTTTGTAAAACTTAAAAACCTTCAAGTCAATTTACACTTTACCTCAAAGAAAGTATTAGTGAAAAGATTTAAAAAACCACATGTAAGTCCACAATTTTAGCCTTAGCGTGTCTAAAATAACAAAAATTTAAATGATCAGGTTCAAAAGCTGTGATTGCTTTGGTGACTATATGTCACAATTACTATTTCAAAAGAAAATTACATGTGCATTACACAGACATAGGAACATACTTAGTCATACTTAGTCTTCTTCAAATAGATGAGCAAATAAAACAGAATTAACAGAGTCACAATCAAGAGCAGAGGTGTCTGGGTTGTGGTCTTTGTCATGTTGAGGCAATTCAACATAGAGTTTAGCTAGTTGCAGGTTAAAAGAGAAGTCACAATCTTCGGATGAGCGGGATAATGCAGCAGGAGACAAGGAAAAGAAGGATAATAGCCACTAAAAGTAGGCCTGCGAGTTTAGTTAACCATGTTTTCCAAACACCGCCCATGAACCAAGACCACCCGTCTGGAGTGAGGGTATCAGAGGCTCGTTGGCGAATTAAAAGGTCATTCATATGTGAGATGATATGTGTCAGATTGTGAAGATCCTCAGGGCCCAGGTACAGCACTCTTGGCCAATGACGTGGCAAAGACCTCCTGAGGCAGCTAAAGATAGTCAAGGCCCATGCGGTCCTGTAGTTCAGCATTTCCTAATATTTTCAGTAATTTGGTAGTTTGTTCAAAACCTTGCATGGTGAGGCTAGTCAAATTCTCAAGGTCTAAAGCAAGTTTATCAATGGCATGGGCGTTATTAACTGTTCCCCACCAGGAACAAAGCCCCCAAATACTTTTAGGTTTGGGGCTATTCTAGTGCGTGTGTTTCGCTTGGAGCAGTGATGAGAGCCAGGGAAGTAACGATGTGAATAATCAGTGTGATAATAATGCAATGTATCAGTAAGTACCACACCAGGCTTAAGTTTGGCCATATGACAGGTGCCGCACCACCCTGGGAAGGACCTGATATACCTTGGGACCACATTGCCACACATAATGGGCAAGATGTCCATAACCGTCCTCACTGGAAGTCCATCAATAAAGACGGACATGAAAAATAGCCGGGGTTACAGGGAAGAGAGGTATTAAGTCTTCCAAGAAAAGGTGCACCCCACTTATTGGTGCAAGGCACAGTGGCAGGGAGGCCACAAGCATCAGGCGAAGTAAAATTACAGTGTTGGGTGGCTCCTAAAAATGTACGGTTGCTAGAGCAAGCTAGCTCAAAACAAACAGAGACAGTGAATGAGATATGGGCCAGACAAGGCATTATTGGAGTATACAAGGCTTTTTAGTGTCCGTATTGGTAAAGCAGTAACATTGTACCATCTAACGGCGGTATGATTAAAATTTATCCAGGTGTGGTTGGGAAGTGTAGTATCAGTTTTCAAAATGAATTTGTCATTTTGCAATGAGGATGTAATGCTAAAAGCTAACAGGACAGATACAGTTTCAGTAAGGTTAGCAGAAAACGGTTGCATTGGAACAGAATGTCCTCGAGCATGTGGTATGCGTGCGCAAACATAGCAGGAAGTATTGGTGTATTTTCTCGCTTCCAACTGCAGGGCCATTATCCAGGAGTTAGGTGTGATTGTGTCATTGTAACAGACTGAGCGGCGAACACGGTGGGGGTTTGTCAGAGGCGTGGTCAGACTTGGCAGAGTTGTGTTATAAGTAGAATGGGAAGTGTGGTCAGTTAATAGCCAGAGTAGAGATATTACAATAAGTGAAGATAAAAGTAACAAAAGCACGTGGTTCCCCTTAGACCACACAAGCCTGGGAGTCTAAACGGATGCACAAGCCACACAAGCCTGGGAGTCTAAACGGATGCCAAGGATGATGTCTGTCCATTTTTAATGTTCAAAGATCTGTTCAATAACAGCAATAATTATATGATAGTAACAAATAAAATAAAATTAAGCAGTTAGTACATGTATGAGTATGTGATGATTGTTTAATAAATCTTCAAAATTAATCATTAGAGCAATTTTAAATGCAATAAAGAACCCCAATATATATATATATATATATATATATATATATATATATATATATATATATATATATATATATATATATATATATATATATATTTGTCAGTATAAAACTGGTTATCAGTGATGTGAGGAACTGTGGGACAGATGAGTGTGTGTCACATGTTATAGTTATTGTCAGGTTTTATGTCTGTTTTATATTGTTTCCAGTTTGTATTGTATTTCATGGACTTTATTTTGAAATTTCGTGCCCTTGTCTGTGTCTCTGCTTGACTTCCTGGTGTCTTTCCCTCCTGTGTGATTACCTGCTCCGCCCTAATGTGTTTCACCTGTCCCTTGTTGTCTGTGTCTATTTATACCTGTTTGTCCTTCCCCTCAGGACCAGGTCATTGTCTTTGTCTTAGTCCATGTCACCCGTAAGTCTAGTCTCTGTTCCTTTTGTTTCTTGTGTAAATTCCTAGTTCGTGGGTTTTTGTATTCTTAGTTATCTCTGGATTTTTGTCTGCGTGTTCCGTTCTGGGAGAGCTTTGGTTTTTAGGATTTTTTTGTATGCATCTGTTCTTCGTAAATAAATTTCTGTTCTACGTTTTATTGGATTCTGTGGTCTGCATTGGAGTCTGTCCCTGTTCCTGAGCCCTCGGCCATGACAGTTACGCTGTTGAATTTGCTGAAAACGGTCAGCTCTATTTCTTCAGGTGGTACAGAGTCTTTCATCAACTTGATTGTAGGTGGGACCGGCTCTCGGCACTGGTCTCAACGTTTAACTGCATTCACCAGAGCAGTTTCAGCGGAGGAGGTGAGCGAAAATCTCACCCCAGTCTTCCCACGTAGTCAACGATGGAGGTAGAGCTAAGGTCTCACCTCAGATCTCCCACGTAGTCAACGATGGAGGTAGAGCTAAGGTCTCACCTCAGATTTCCCACGTAGGAGCTTGTTCTCGGGACAAGCCTCTTACTTTTGTGATCATTCACTGGGTCCCCTCTTTGACAGTGGGGGAGCAGTTGACGAGCGGGTCAGGTGGAGGAATCTTCTTGTAGTGTTGTGCATGGATCCAAAGGGCTCTTTCTGCGAACTTCACAGCCGTGTGGGTTGTGAGCAGGATCTGATAGGGTCCACACCAGGGTTTGTCTCTCCAGCTGCGCTTCCTCAGGTTTCTCACCAGGATGTAGTCGGCAGGCTGGAGTTTGTGGAACTGGTGGGTGGCTGGTTTGGACAGGGAATCAAGCACCTGAGATCTAATATCAGAGAGAACCTTAGAGAGTGAAATACAATAGGATATCATTGGGTCTGGCAGACTACTATTGGCCAGTGCTGCAGGTTTAGATGGGGGTCCAAACCCAATTCCAGGAGGTTGTCCAAACACTATCTCAAAGGGAGAAAGGTTATTTTGCGCGCGCACTCTCAGGTACATCAAAGCAATAGGCAGACATTTTACCCAGGTTTTACCTGTTAATTCAGATATTTTTGCCAATTTGCGTTTCAGAGTGCCATTTTCTCTTTCTACAGCTCCTCCAGAAGCTGGATGGTAGGAGCAATGAGTTTTCAGGTCAAATTTTAGGTGTTCACTCAGTGTTTTCAAAATGTCAGTTACAAAATGAGTACCGTTATCACTCGTAATTAGGTTCGGAAGTCCCCAGCGAGGAATTATTTCGCTTAAGAGGATTTTTGCTACTGTGTCAGCAGTGCAGTGTTTTGTTGGGAATGCTTCTACCCACTTTGAAAACATGTCAACTATTACAAGACAGTATTTCTTACCTTCGCAGGGTGTTAACTCAAAGAAGTCCATTTGAATGTGGCCAAAAGGCCTGGAGGTGGGTTTGTGACCTCCAACATCTGTTTTGTTGTAGGAGTTACCTTTAGAATTGTGATGAAGATGAAGCATTTTGAGCAAAAATCTTCAGCAAATTTGTTAAACCCCACAGTAAACCAATGTCTTTGAAGGTATTTTCTCATTCCTTCCTTTGATACATGGTCAACACCATGTAACAATTTTGCAAAAGGCAGGAAGAGGGCTTGAGGAAGACATGGGTTGCCATTAGGGCCCATCCAAACACCATTTGTGTTTGTACAGTTTTTCTTTTTCCAAGCAGCTTTGTCTGCTGGAGTGGAGATGTGGCCCAAATCAGAAAGTGAAACAATGTCAGAGTGAGTGCAAGTTTTATCCGTTGTCTGGGAGAGTAATGTAACAACGTAGGGTGTGAGTGACGCTGCTTTTGCAGCTGCGTCTGCTCGTGCATTACCTAGAGAGACTGTGTCTTTGGCAGAGGTATGTGCAGAACACTTACATACTGCCACGGCAGATGGGAGTAGCACTGCATCTAAAAGATCAGAAATCAAATCTTTGTGTGAAATGGGTTTGCCATCAGATTTGAGGAATTTTCTGTGGCGCCAAAGTGCTGCGTGGTTGTGTAGAACACCAAATGCATATTGACTGTCTGTGTAAATGTTAACTGTTTTACCAGATGCCAACTGACAGGCTTTGGTCAGGGCAATTAGTTCTGCTGCTTGCGCTGATAACCGAGGACTGAGAGGAGATGACGTCACTGTTGCATGATCATCCACAACTGCATATCCAACATGTGCAGAACCAGTGGTTGGGTCATTGGAAGCTGAACCATCTACATAAAAATGAGTTCAGGATTAGAAAGAGGAGTGTCAGTCAAATCAAGTCTTGGCAGACAGATAAGGTCAAGTTCAGAGAGACAACAGTGAGGTTCTCCCTCCTCTGAGAGAGGCAGGAGTATAGCAGGGTTGAGAGTGTTACAACATTTAACCTCAACATTCGGTAGGTTCAGAAGGGTGGTGTTGTAACGTAGCTGACGAGCAGGGGTCAAGTGAGCTATTTTTTGTTCAGTCAGAATGTTGGAGACAGCATGTGGAGCAAAAAGGGTGAGATGACTGTAGCCTACATAGGGACGAGAGGCAATTATTGCTGCTTCACAGGCTGCTAAAGCACAGAGACATGGTGGGTGGCCTCTAGCAACTGGATCAAGGTGTGTCGAGAAGTAACTCACAGGCTTCAGCAGCTGTCCCTGTTTTTGGGCGAGAACAGAATTCATACAATCATCACGTTCGTCAACAAATTGGAAGAAAGGCTTGTCAGGGTTTGGCAATGCCAATGCAGGGGCTGTCTGTAGTAGCAGTTTCAAATGAGTAAATGCAGAGTCAGCCTCAGATGTCCATGTGGGTTTGGAGTGAAGTGTCATGTCTTTTTCAGAGTAAGATCACGTAGTGGTTTTCTGGGTCTTGTTTCCAATCTGTAGCTTTTAAACATTTTGTCATAAAAGACCAACATCACGACATTGTTTGTTATGTGGTTTGGCTATTGAGACATGCGGGGCTGAGTTTTGGATTTTGAGGAACTTTGACAGTTTGTGAGGTAATGGAACATTATAAGCGCAAAAATCTTGGTTAAAGTACATTCCATTCAGAATGAGTCGGTCAGTAGTTTGTCGGTACCAGCTTTCTTCATACTGTTCATCTGGACCCATGGAGACATGCGCTGTAACATGTAGTGCATTTGCCTTCATTAATTCAGAGGATGAGCTCATGTATTGTTTAGCTTTGTGTAACATATTTGGAGTCAGCAGATGGTCCAATTTCCACTGATACACATACAATGGAGTGGTCACTTCACATTTTGTCCTTTTCGTGTTATACTCATCTCATTTTGAGGCGAAGTCCCTCGGTTCCTCGTCATCACCAGCCAGTCAGTTGGGGTCACTCAGAGCAGTGTCAGGGCATTGGTCAGCTCGGTCTCTTCTTTTCTTGGGACAGTTGTTTGCCCATTGAATTGTGGAGAGGAGTTCATGCCGTCACGGTCTTCAACCGCTGCTTGAATTTTTGAGTAATCTTCTAAGTTGCAGATCATTCTCAGAATACCAGGGATCTCTGCACCGGTGGGCCTGTGCACTTGACAGAACAGTTTGAATTTTTGGCCAACTGTGGCGCCTCCTCTGTTAATAGGAGGTATATTGTCTTAATTGAGTCCATCTTGAGGGGTCTGGTGAGCGAGACATAAGCACAGACGCAGGGTGTTCAGCCAGTCGTCTTTGGCGTTGTGCCGGTTTCATTGTCTGGGGCTGGTGGTGGTGGAGCTGGATTCGGAAATTCAATCATAGGAGCTTGAAACACAGCCCCATAAGGTGTCTTGCTTCTCGTGAGACGGGGACAGGAAGGAGAAAGATTTGTCTGATGAAAGTTCAGTTGTGAAGGGGTTGTTAGAGTTCTTAGAACTGGTGGCAGAGTCATATGGAGGAGGTTTGGTGACAGGACTTGACAGTCCAGTGTTCATCAGGGTGTTTGTTTCAGCTTGGGTGGTCAGATCTGGGTACAGTTGAGCAGCTGTTGCAGAAGCTGCATCTGAGCCGCTTGTCTCTGCCTCTGGAGCCCTCCCTTTTCTTCACTGTGGAGATGTGCAGCAGCGAGAGGTGACGTAGGTCTGCTCATCGTCTTCACTCATGAGTGCCGGACCAACAGGCTGGGTCAGACTCGGAAAACAAGAGGACATCGCATTAGTTATGTTATCAGGTGCTTTATAACCTCTGCTTTGAAATGGCCCCTTTACTGTATCTAAGTGTTTTAAATTTCTTTCCCTGTTTTCTTTTTCTTTCTGTTTCTTTTCTTCAGCTGCTTTTTCCCACATCTCTAAACATTCATAATGTCTTTTATTCTCCTTTATTTGCTTCGGGTATGCTGATTTTTTGGACATAAGTCTCTTTTCTGCATCTTGTATTCTATTGCGTAAAGCAGTCAAACTACTTTCACTCATTCGTCCATTAAAACCATACAACTTCCATTCATCCATTTTATCACAACTCCCTGGCCAGGTTTCTATCATATACATCACATTGTTTTCACAAAAGTCCTTTGCAGGACTGTTTTACTTGTATTGGATCCCATATTTCAGATTGATTAAATACTCGTCAGTATTTAAGGTTCAGACAGATTATAGAGAAACTTTAGAACTACTAAAACCAACACAAAAACTAACAAAAACCAACACAAAACAACAACACAAGACTAGCAAAAACTGAAAACAACTAAAAAACCCTTTCAGAAATTATTATTACTCATTTTATGGCAATCCTGCTCAGTCAATCCTGACTTATGGTAATAATAATAGACCGTTCAGGTCAGGGCTTCTAGAAAACCCTTTCAGAAATTACTGTCGAATGGCAATCCTGCTCAGTCAATCCAGACTCAAATCAACAATAATAGACCTTCCCAGTCAGGGTTTCTAATACAGATAAAAAAAACTTTTAAAATTATTATGTGGCAATCCAGCCGTATTAATAATTTTAGGACCATCTGGTCTCGGTTTTCAGATTAGGACAATCCAGTCCAGACTTGAAACAAAAGGAGAAAAAAAAAAAACTTCCTTTTAATTTCACAAAACTTATTCAGAAATTATTATTACTCATTTTATGGCAATCCTGCTCAGTCAATCCTGACTTATGATAATAATAATAGACCATTCCTGGTCTAGGCTTTGTTACAGTCAAAAATCACCTTTAGACACTGTTACAAAATGATTTCTCTTAATTTTATAAATTTGTAATAATTATACCGTTTGGAGGTTATTTGAGTACGTTGGATCGAGAGATGACGATTGGAGGGTCGGCATCGGACAATCCTCCGTCCAGAAGAAAATGTGGGGAAGAGGAGACCTCTTGGAGCGGTCTGGTTGATGACACCCTTGTCCTTCAGCCGGGTCCAGCCGTCAATCTTCGATCCCACTTCTGACACCAAGAATTGTGGTTGAAAAAATAAATATATTATTGTGGAATAAGTTTGAGAGAAAACCACAGATGTCTTGATTTATTTAAGGAAAAAGGAAAAAGAATTCAGAGACATCTGTGCTAGTCCCTCACAGAAAGAAAAGTCACATTGATTACAGCTGTAACATGTCACTGACGTCTCTATAAGTCAATTAAATATGACTCACCTGTATCAACCCTGTCCTGTCAAGTCTCTGAAGCTCCTCTATCTGGTACCGATCCTATTTTTGTTATTTCAAAGTGTTTTTATTGTTTTAAATGTACATAACACAAACAAACCAACAAACATTATCTTATGTTATACAAGGCATCACTATCCACCAGCCTTACACTTTGCAGACATTATCTCACATATCCCCTTTCGTCGCAGATTTGCATCCAAAGTTATCTAAAGCATACTGAGAATGAATACAGAAAACAACAACAAAACAAAACAAACAAACAAAAAAAAAGATATATTTATACTCTATTAATAAATAAAGGGGGGAAGGGGAGATGAAAACCTAATTTTGTTTTAATCTAAAGAATTAGCATCAAATGCATTTTCATAATAATCCAAGAAAGGTTGCCATACATTCTGGAATCTTTCTGCTGAGTTTTGGACTGTAGTTCTTAACTTTTCAAGCTGGACGAAGGACACAATTTCGCACACCCAACGTGAGTGTTTTGGAGGTGAGGGAGATTTCTAAATTGTAAGAATTAGTCGTGCTAACAGTGTAGAAAATGCTATTACCACCCCAAATATTGCAACGATAGGATCTGGATCAATATTCTTTTTACAAATGTCAGTGAATGTATTAAATAACTCAGACCAGAATATTCCTATGCTTGGACATGACCAGATTATGTGAGGCAAAGAAGCAGGGGCTTGGTGACTACGCGTACAGTTGGGATCAACATTAGGATATATTTTGGCCAGTTAAGTCCTAGAGAGGTGCAGGCGATTAAATACTTTGAATTGTATCAACCTGTGCCTAACACAGATAGACCATGTGTATATTTTAGTAACAAGACTATTTAGAAACATTACTCAATATCCCTGTGTCCATGGAATAGAGAAAAAAAAAGGAAATCAAGTTATCAATACTTTTAAAGCGTATGTTAGAAAACAATTCTGAGTGAAACATGAAAAACAAAGTAGACATAAATTATTGCATATAAAGAAAAGTAAAATAATATATAAATAATTACATAGATATATAATAACACTAGGCCTGCTTTAAAACAGTCAAATTATCCATACTTGTTTCCTACATATATTAGAAGACAGTTCTCAAAGGTAAAAAATAAATAAATTGAATGAAATAAAAATAAAATAACATATGCAACTAGCCATCAGTACGCCCACTGTCCAATGTCCCTGAACTGATCCAATGTCCCATGACATTACACTGCAGCAAAATTGATCCCCAACAACAGTTGGTTCACTCCAATACTCTGGTACCCATCCTAAAGTAGTGTTGATTGCTGTTAACGAAAACAAATATTAAAGACACATTCAGGCTTGCTTTTAATTACTATATGAATTCTGTATGTCTTTGGCTAGTGCTGTTGACAAAAAAGTAAGAAACACATACATAAAATATCATGAAATTGATTCTAAAGGCTAAGATGAAAAATGGCAAACCTGCAAAGCCTTTCTGAATTCAAGATCTGGAACTTGCATTGTGCCATCTTTGTCAATGTTTCAGAAGAAATCCCAGAGTCGCAACATGCACTCATCTAAATAATCCTTAAAAACATTTGAAGAAGACATATTTATTTAGTTATTATCCAAAATCACAGAGGCTAGTTCATCTGGTAGTAGCTGTTGTTGAACATGTAGAGCAGTGGGATTGGGAGGGACAGTGGGGGGTTCTCCCATTCTTATTTTGTGGGTTGCAGTCTTCAACTTCCTCGAATGAAGAAGAAGACTGCTGGCTACAGAGCCTTTTCTTATAGAGCCCCATTTTTATGGAATGGGCTCCCGGTGGAAGTGCAGCGAGCTGACTCTGTTGAGGTTTTCAAAACATACTTATTTCACCAAACGCATGGAGACTGACTCATCATAGGGTTAGGTTTACACTGGCTGTAGCTGTAGGTACACACTCAACCGCTCATATTATTATTACATCTGCCTAGTTTTCAGTAGTATTTAGCAGTTTTTCTCCTTTCTACCTCCTCCTAGGGTGGACGCAAACCTCTCATCTGCTGGGTGATGTGTACCCCCCATCCCCGGACTCTGCTCACGAGGACCCCAGCTCATCTTTCATCTACCTTGATGTTGGCTGAGGTCCCATCCACCTTACACACACACACACACACACACACACACACACTGTTAAGAGAATTTTTGGTTACGGATTAAATGAGCAGACGATGGAGACGGCATAGGATTTGACAATAATAGACAGGTTTAATCTTTGCAAAGAGAAGCAAACACACGGTAACAATGGTACATGGAGGGTTTTGCTTAAAGGTGTAAACAATACATGAGGCTTTATAGGGTAACTGAACAGAAGAAAAGATCACAACAATTCAGAACAGAAAAACCACAAACTATCCTGATCATTTAAACTCAACAATATGTGTATCAAGCAAAAACATGTCATCACTCCAAAAGAATGAAGAAAAAGGTGCGGATTAAGCTGGTCATCCCATCGGACTTAATATCTCCGGCCTGTCCCTGCCTGTCCATTACTGTCCCTGTAACGAAAAGAAACATAAACAGGAGTGAGACATATGCACATTCATAATGATTAAAATCAATTCTCTTAAGCATCATAACTTCAATGAACCATACGGCCCTTAGGACTGTAGTATGATCCGTCCTGGAGCTGTTGTCCCGTTGGTGTTCATGCAAGCGTTAACGTCCCTCAGATATCAAAGTGTTCATCTGAGGTCAAAGCCTCGACCACAGTCGTTGGGCAGGTGCATGTCCAGGAATGTTGACCCAACAATGGCCACATCCATCAATCTCACCAACAAGCTCCGGATACATGGAAATCAACACAAACAAAAGTTATAAGACATGGAAGTGCCACACAAGTACATCTCAACGCAGATTTAAAATCCCAGTCATTTTCCCAAATATTTTATAACTATTTTTAGAACCAGGTCAAAATCAATTACCATATTCCAGAATACTCTGTCCATTCATCTGCAGAGTGTGATGCTCTTTCTTAAAAGCTTTAGTTATGCTGTTAACTAGACCCGTGTTACTTTGGATGAAATCCTGTAGATCTCACCTTTTCAGCTCAAAGCAGCTCAGTGCTATTTGTTCTGTCCAGTCCTTGGACCAGTTTTAACTCATTTCCAGTTTTAATTCACAGTTACAGCATCTCTCGTGCAATTCATAACCTTTGTTGGTTATAATCTAATTAAATTTAATCCACATTTGCATAAATTGTCTCAAATGTAAAATTCTAATTTCGATGCTAATTGAATTTTAGCTTTATATTCATTAAGGACACCTTGAAGGAGACCTCTGTTGTTGAAGCATATGGGGCTCTCAAATAAACCTGAAGGAACTGCTGTTTAGTTCCTAAGGTGTGAGGTTTTACTCACGATGTTCTCCGTCACATTGTATGTGAACAAATAAACCGAGGATCCTTTAAGGACACATGTTTCCCGTCAGCAGGCAATGCTGATCTAATGGTCTTACTTCCACAAAACCTCCAGACTTCTGCTTTGCACTGCACCTGTCCCTGATCTCTCAGTTTGTCAGGTTCAGAGTGATGTTACAGGACGTCCTGTCACTGGCCCTGCTCACAGGTGTACTCCAGGTGTAAACCAAGATGATTATAAGTTCAAAGAACATGTTAATATTAGCTCTTACTGGTGGCTATATTAATTGTCAAATCTTATTTTCTGAACTGGTACTTGTTGTGGTTGGCTTCCATCCAAATAAAGAACAAACAAATAAATCAAAAGTTCTCAGACATTTTAGACCCATAGAAAGTGCCTCCAGGCTTTCGTCCAAACGAAACCATGTAAGCTCTTAAAAATTAAAACAATAAAAATTAAACAACAGATAAGCCCTGTTTCCACA
>JALDNG010003172.1:0-29641 GCA_024349245.1 Neodontobutis hainanensis | reverse complement strand
AAACCTTGCCCAAAGGGCCCAGACACAAGCATTTCCACTGGGAACACATGACAGTGCCATTTAGAGCTCCAAAAGACCAGGTTTTGGCCAAATGCAGCTGCTACATGGCTCTGCTCAGACACAGGCAGGCACAATACACTGGAATGTGGGTTCTAAGCTTGAGTATTGCAAACTAACTAAAAGTCCAATTGCATTCAAAGCAGCTGTGCCTTGTAGGGCCAGGGCCAAGCTACAAGAGGCACTTGGAATTTCCCCTCCATCACCTTCGGTTCAAAAGTAATGCCAGTTTTCTTTTTATTGCTTTAAAATGCTTTTCAGCTCGAGAGAAGGCCGTTTTTGACCTTTTCACACGAAACACCTAAAACCTTGCCCAAAGGGCCCAGACACAAGCATTTCCACTGGGAACACATGACAGTGCCATTTAGAGCTCCAAAAGACCAGGTTTTGGCCAAATGCAGCTGCTACATGGCTCTGCTCAGACACAGGCACAATACACTGGAATGTGTATGCTCACCTACAGTCTGTTCTTTTGCACGTCTACATTCTGTTCTGATAAACTTCTACAGTCTGTTCTACTGCATATCTACAGTCTATACTACTGCACTTTTAAAGTCTGTTCTAATGCACATCTACAGTCTGTTCTCATGCAAGTCTAAAGTTTGTACTACTGCTCATCTACGGTCTGTTCTACTGCAGGTCTACAGTTAATGGATTGGATTTATATTGCGCTTTTCTCCCAAGGGACCAAGGGACTCAAAGCGCCCACAAATCCATTATCCATTCATACACAGTCACACACTGGTGATGGTAACTACAACTGTAGCCACAGATGCCCTGGGGCAGACTGACAGAGACGTGGCAGCCATTTTGCGCCTAAGGCCTCTTTGAACATCACCACATACATTCACTGAACATTCTTAAACATTCATACGAGGCAAGGTGGGTTAAGTGTCTTGCCCAAGGACACAATGACAGAATGAATTGTGGGAGAGCGGGAATCGAACACACTACCTTCCGGTTGAAAGACGACCGCTCTACCACTGAGCCACTGACGCCCTATACAGTCTGTTATAATGAACGTCTACAGTCTGTTCTACTGCACATCTACAGTCTGTTCTAAAGCATGTCTAGAGAGTTTTCTAATACTAATATAAAGTCTGTTCTAATGCTCGTCTACAGTCTGAACTAATGCACCACTAAAGTCTATTCCTCTAAAGCATTGTCAGTCTGTTCTACTGCAAGTCTACAGTCTGTTCTAATGCCAGTCTAGAGTGTGTACTACTGCGGCTCCACAGTCTGTTCTACTGCACATCTACAATCTCTTCTACTGCACATGTACAGTCTGTTCTAATGGTCGTCTACAGTCAGTTCTAATGCTCGTCTACAATCAGTTCTGAAGCCATTCTAGAGTCTGTACTACTGCTGCTATGAAGTCTGTTCAACTGCACGTCTACAATCTGTTCAACTGCACCACTACAGTCTGTTCTATTGTACGTCTACAGTCTGTTCTACTGCACGACTATAGTCTCTTTTAATAAACGTCTACAGTCTCCTCTAATGCACATCTACAGTCTGTTCTACTGGATGTCTACAGTCTTTTCTAATAATTGTCTAGAGTCTGTTCTACTGCACGTCTACAGTCTTTTTTCATAATTGTCAACTTTCCGTACTACTGCACCTCTACAGTCTCTTCTACTGCACATCTACAGTTTGTTCTAATGGTCGTCTAGAGTCTGTACTAGTGAAACTCTACAGTCTGTTCTAAAACATGTCTACAGTCTTTTCTAATACTCATGTACAGTCTGTTCTAATGCTCGTGTAAAGTCTCAACTATTGCCCTCTACAGTCTATTCTTCTGCACATCGTCAGTCTGTTCTACTGCACATCTACAGTTTGTTCTACTGCACATCTACAGTCTTTTCTAATGCAAGTCTACAGTCTGTTCTACTGTTTGTCGACTATAGTCTGTTGTGATAATTGTCGACATTATGTACTACTGCATCTCTACAATTTGTTCTACTTCACTACATTATGTTCTTATGCACGTCTATTGTCTGTTCTAATGCTCCTCCACAGTCTGCTCTAATGCAGGTCTTTAGTCTGTAAAACTGCACAAATACAGACTGTTCTACTGGACGTCTACAATCTGTTCTAATGCTCGTCTACAGTCTGTTCTATTGTACGTCTACAGTCTGTTCTAATGCACATCTACAGTCTGTTCTACTGGGCGTTTACAGTCTGTTCTAATGCTCGTCTACAGTCAGTTCTAAAGCCAATCTAGAGTCTGTTCTACTGCTGCTGCTCTGAAGTCTGTTCAACTCCAAGTCTACAGTCTGTTCTAGTGCCATTTTACAGTCTGTACCTCTGCTCTACTGAAGTCTGTTCTATTGCACTTCTACAGTCTTTTTACTGCATATCTACAGTCTGTTCTACTGAAGATCTACAGTCTGTTCTAATGCAAGTCTACAGTCTATACTACTGCTCATCTACACTCTGTTCTACTGCACGTCTACAGTCTCTACTACTGCACTTCTAAAGTCTGTTCTAATGCACATCTACAGTCTCTTCTAATGCAAGTCTACAGTCTTTACTACTGCTCATCTACGGTCTGTTCTACTGCAGGTCTAAAATCTCTTCTAATAAATGTTTACAGTCTGTTTAACTGCAAGTCTACAGTCTGTTCAACTGCACCTCTACAGTCTGTTCTAATGCTCGTCTACAGTCTGTATTACTGCACCTCTACAGTCTGTTCTAAAGCATGTCTAGAGTGTTTTGTAATACTTATATACAGTCTGTTCTAATGCTCGTCTACAGTCTGTACTACTCCATCTCTACAGTCTATTCTTCTGCACATTGTCAGTCTGTTCTACTGGACGTTTACAGTCTTTTTTAATGCTCATCTACAGTCATTTCTAAAGCCAATCTAGTGTCTGTACTACTGCTGCTCTGAAGTCTTTTCAACTGCATGTCTATAGTCTGTTTAACTGCACCTCTCGTCTGTTCTATTGTATGTCTACATTCTGTTCTAATGCACATCTACAGTCTGTTCTAATGCTCGTCTACAGTCTCTACTAACGGACCATTAAATTATTTTCTTCTGCAGCATCATTAGACTGTTTTACTGGACATCTACAGTCTGTTCTAATACACGTCTATAGTCTGTTCAAATATTCGTCCACAGTCTGTTCTAATGCAGTCTGTACTACTGCACATCTATAGTCTGTTCTATTGCTCGAATACCGTCTGTTCTAATGCCCATAAAAGTCTTTACTACTCCACCTCTACAGTTTGTTCTACATCTCCTCTACAGTCTGTTCTACTGCAGCTCTACAGTCTGTTTTAATGCCAGTCTAGAGTCTGTACTACTGCTACTCTGCAGTCTGTTCTACTGCAAGTCTACATTCTGTTCTACTGCACATCTACAGTCTGTTCTAATGCACATCTATAGTCTGTTCTAATGCTCGTCTACAGTCTGAACTACTGCACCTCTACAATCTGTTCTAAAGCATGTCTACAGTGTTTTCTAATACTCATATACAGTCTGTTCTAATGCTCGTCTACAGTCTGAACTACTGCAACTCTACAGTCTGTTCTAAAGCATATCTACAGTGTTTTCTAATACTCATATACTGTCTGTTCTAATCCTCATCTACAGTCTGTACTACTGCACCTCTAGAGTCTATTCTTCTGCACATTCTCAGTCTGTTCTACAGGTTGTTTACTGTTTGTTCTAATGCTCGTCTACAGTCTGTTCCAAAGCCAATCTAGAGTCTGTTCTACTTCTGCTCTGAAGTCTATTCAACTGCACATCTACAGTCTGTTCAACTGCACCTCTACAGTCTTTTCTATTGTTAATAGATAATAATTGTCTAGAGTCTGTTATACTGCACGTCTACAGTCTCTTTTAATAATTGTCAACTTTCTGTACTACTGCACCTCTACAGTCTCTTCTACTGCACATCTACAGTTTGTTCTAATGGTCGTCTAGAGTCTGTACTACTGGAACTCTACAGTCTGTTCTAAAACATGTCTACAGTCTTTTCTAATACTCATGTACAGTCTGTTCTAATGCTCGTGTAAAGTCTCAACTACTGCCCTCTACAGTCCATTCTTTTGCACATCTACAGTCTGTTCTAATGCACATCTACAATCTGTTCTAATGGAATTCTCCAGTCTGTACTACTGCTCATCTACAGTTTGTTCTACTGCTCTTCTACAGTCTGTTCTAAAAACGTCTACAGTCTGTACTACTGCACATCTACAGTTTGTACTAAAGCATGTTAGAGTGTTTTCTAATACTAATATACAGTCTGTTTTAATGCTCGTCTACAGTCTGTACAACTGCACCTCTACTGCCTGTTCTAAAGCATGTCTAGAGTGTTTTCTAATATTCATATAGAGTCTGTTCTAATGCTCATCTACAGTCTGAACTACTGCACCTCTACAGTCTGTTCTAAAGCTCATCTACAGTCTGTTCTAAAGCCAATCTAGAGTCTGTACTACTGCTGCTCTAAAGTCTGTTCAACTGGACGTCTACAGTCTGGTCTACTGCACATCTAGTTTGTTTTAATGCTCGTCTACAGTCTGTACTACTGCACCTCTACAGTCTCTTCTAAAGCATGTCTACAGTCTTTTCTAATAGTCATGTACAGGCTGTTCTAATCCGTGTAAAGTCTCAACTACTGCAACTCTTCAGTCTATTCTTCTGCACCTCGTCAGTCTGTTCTACTGCACATCTACAGTCTATTCTAATGGACATCAACTGTATGTTCTAATGAAAGTCTACAGTCTGTACAACTGCTCATCTACAGTCTGTTCTACTGCACGTGTACAGTCTGTTGTATTGCTCATCTACAGTCTGTTCTACTGCACGTTTACAGTCTGTTCTAATACAAGTCTACAGTCTCTACTACTGCTCATTTACAGTCTGTTCTACTACACATCTACAGTCTCTACTACTGCACTTCTAAAGTCTGTTCTAGTGCACATCTACACTCTCTTCTAATGCTCGTCTACAGTCTGTACTACTGCATTTCTACAGTCTATTCTTCTGCACATTGTCAGTCTGTTCTACTGGATGTTTAAAGTCTGTTCTAATGCTCGTCTACAGTCAGTTTTACAGTCTGTTCTAATGCAAGTCTATAGTCTGTTTTACTACTCATCTACGGTCTGTTCTTTTGCAGGTCTACAGTCTGTTCTAATAAATGTCTACAGTCTGTTCTACTGCACATCTACAGTCTGTTCTAATGCAAGTCTACAGTCTGTATTACTGCTCATCTACAGTCTGTTCTAAAGCATGTCTCGAGTGTTTTCTAATACTCATATACAGTATGTTCTAATGCATGTCTACAGTCAGAAATACTGCACCTTTTGCAATCTGTTCTAAAGCATGTGCAGAGTGTTTTCTAAAACTCATATAGAGTCTGTTCTAATACTCATCTACAGTCTGAACTACTGCAGCTCTACAGTCTGTTCTAAAGCATGTCTAGAGTGTTTTCTAATACTCATATACAGTCTGTTCTAATGGTTGTCTACAGTCTGTACTACTGCATCTCTACAGTCTATTCTTCTGCACATTGTCAGTCTGTTCTACTGGACGTTTACAGTCTTTTCTAATTCTCATCTACAGTCTGTATTACTGCACCTCTACAGTCTGTTCTAAAGCATGTTTAGAGTGTTTTCCAATACTCATATACAGTCTGTTCTAATGTTCGTCTACAGTCGGAACTACTGCACCTCTACATTTTGTTATAAAGCATATCTAGAGTGTTTTCTAATACTTATATAGAGTCTGTTCTACTGGACGTTTATAGCCTGTTCTAATGCTTGTCTATAGTCAGTTCTAAAGCCAATCTAGAGTCTGTACTACTGCTGCTCTGAAGTCTGCTCAACTGCACGTGTACTGTCTGTTCACCTGCACCTCTACAGTCTGTTCTAATGCCAGTTTACAGTCTGTACTACTGCTCTACTACAGTCTCGTCCACTGCACGTCTACAGTCTGTTTTACTGCACATCTACAGTCTGTTCTAATATACATCTACTGTCTGTTCTAATGCAAGCCTACAGTCTGTAATACTGCTCATCTACAGTCTGTTCTACTGCACGTCTACAGTCTGTTCTAATGCACATCTACAGTCTGTTCTAATGTAAGTCTACAGTCTGTACTACTGCTCATCTACAGTCTGTTCTACTACACGTGTACAGTCTCTACTACTGCACTTTTAAAGTCTGTTCTAATGCAAATCTATAGTCTGTTTTACTGCACATCTACGGTCTGTTCTACTGCAGGTCTACAGTCTGTTCTAATAAACGTCTTGTAGCAGATCAGCCTCCAGAACGCCACACGGATTATAACATTTGTTTAATCACTTACAGACCTCCAAACTGTTTCACTAAGGGTCTTCAAGATTAACAACTGTTGTTTCACCATCGGCCTCCAGAGACAGGCCGTGGATGTAAATCTTGAGAAGAAGACATGCTAACCCGTTTTCTTTCAGATAAAAGGACACCAACGTGTTTTGCTAAGGACAGGAAACTTATTAATGACTTTGTTTTGCTTTTATAAGAATTGGATCTTCGTTCTACCCAGCACCGTTTCAAAGGTGACACATGGAACATCACAGACTGCTAGACGCCATGTCCAAAAGCCGTAAATCCTGTAGATAAGGTGTCCATCCAGCTTTCTCGAGAACACTTTATTCTAATCCTGATTGACAGTTGAAAATGTCTTTGATCATAGTCGTTCGGGCATGGTCAAACACTACCCCCTTTTGGTTTAACTGGACAAATGACTCTGCACTCAAGAAGGACATTTGATGTTATTTCATTAAAGGACATTTTGTTATTTTATTACTTAGAAAGATTGTGAATGTACTAACAATTATACTGTTTGTTTCCAGGATGCAGAGTTTTACAAGTCAACTAATTCCTTCCATTCCTACAGAGTTACGTTTTATGTTAATAAAATGTAATGAATATATGTTTTTATAATAAGTCTGACAAATGTTTCTTTGCATAATCCTGCAAGTACGAATGTGTTTGTGTGTTTACGAAAACCAAGGAAAATAGGGTGAAACAAAAGGAATGTTTAAGACTTAGTTTAAACATTTAAACTCCCCCCCAAAGCAATGCCTTCCTCCGTAAGACACACCCTGTCAAAAAGTGTTAAAAGTGACCGCTGGTCAAAAACACGCTCTCTCTGCACTACTCTCCGTCTCCTCTTCACTTCGCTCTGGACCTCTTGTCCGTTCAGGGCTGTAGGCCCTCGGACCTCTCACAAGCTCCGGACCTCGTGTAGCAGTAAATTTTCTTTGTACTTTAAAGCCTGCAAGTTTAGCTTGCCGCGATAAAGTTTCCTTCACACAGCTGTTCAAAGTAGCTTACTTCTTGCCAGCCTGCCAACAAAAGGAAGTTGCCTCGCTTTTATTTTTGAAGATTTCCTGCCTGCTAAAGAGTTAGCTTGACTAAAATCTAACTTTCTCGAGCAAGTTTAAGCCAGCAACACAGCCGCTAAACCTTCTCCAGTGGACTTCAATAACTTTGAAAGACTCAATTTTACTCGGTGTACGACGCTGATGCTAAAAGGCTTGGCTAGTTGTGACAGTAACGAGGCGCTTTTGAATCTCCGGGCCCACGGCAGCCCCTCTGGAGAGTGGAAACAGCAGGCCATCCTGGGCGACAAGCGTCATCGGTTGCGACAGGGTTCGGACAACCTCTAGACCTCTCGTCGCTAAGATCTGAGACCAATCACGACCCCCAGGGTGAGTCTAAACGTTAGTTACACAAGTTTGGCGTCTAACTGTCTAAACATAACAGCCTTGGCCTCAGAAACCGTCATCGAACCCCTTTAAACGCTCCGTAACAGTCCCTCATCTAATAATAGAGTTAATAATCAATAGGCATACTTTCTTTTGTTTCACAAAATCCTCTGAAAGTAAAGTGTTTTATCGTTCTTTGATTTACCCATTCATGTGTCAATAATTATCCCTTTGTGTCATTTCCCTGTCATTATTCACTGTTTAAATTTTTATAATCTTTAATAAAACCCCATAAAGACATTTACTGTTTCAATGTTTGATTCATTAATTTTTAAACGAGAAGAATTTACTTCCTTTAGATTAATGAGACTAGACTAAACAGTTTCTCTGGATCTGTTCAAAACTAGAGTGGTGCCCGAAAGAAATTAATATTTTGATAAGCAAAATATTAATTATTAATTTCCATAATTAATATTTATATTAATTATTAATTAATAAGACCATATTCCCTACATATTATTTTTGGCCGTGAGCCTCGGAAGAATTTTCTTGATTAAACATTAGAATCACTCAATATCCAAAGTCTTTACAAAATTGCTGTCCACTGAAAGCTGTGCCTTTGTTGTGCTGTTGCTTAGCAATGCGTTTAACCGCGCGTGCGTGTGTGTGTGTGTGTGTGAGAGTTGTGCTTTTGTTTGTTAAGTGTGAAGCGCTGTCGAAATTGCTAATTCAAATCGTACCAGCTGGACTGATATTATTTTGAATTACAATTAGTATTGTACGTACATTTATGGCCAGAGCATTAATCAAGTACTTGTTAAAAGTTGCTTAGAGTCTGTTACAAAGCTTAGAGACTCTGCAAATTGCATGCATGTTAAACACACGAGACAAAGTGTGTAACTTCATATGGGCCCGAGACAAAAGCTAACTACTGTGCTACACCAGAGTTAAGTTAAAATTGTCTCTTACAAGTTGAAAAAAAAATTGCCGCGTTACACCGGATTTTTATGAGAAAACTTGTCTTGCCTAAGGCTTATGAGCCTGGGTGTATTTTGAATGGATTAAAAAAAAAAACCCGTGCTGTAGGCCTTCACAGACTAGCTAACTGTGAAAACCCTCCCCCTAAAAGCCACGTGGGCTGCCGTGCGTTTTGTCTAAAAACGTGGTTTGAGCCTGCTGTAAATGTGCTTGTGTTTAAAACGTGGCCTTGTACCTGCCTTGTACAAAGCGCTGCTGTGTTTAAACCGCGGGTTTAACAAGTTGTAGACGCGTCCCAAGTCAGTCTCTGACTGGAGCTAAAAACAAACTTTGCCCCGGCACCCTCAAAGGGGCGTGCCGGAGACTTCATTTCGGAAGCCAGAGACTCACGAGTCTCTATCGCCCCTAGCGGAAAGAAGTGGTAAAACCACTGACTCACGAGTCTTTATCTCCCCTAGCGGAAAGAAGTAGTAAAACCACAGACACAAGTTTCTACTGCCCCTAGCGGAAGAGAAGTGCGAAACTTCTAAAAATCTCAGAGGAGCTCGTCTCTCTCTGGTGGTCACTCAACGGAATTACACTTTTCCTTAAAACAGTGACTAATTCAAGTTTAGAACTTAACAACTGAATAATTTAAGCTTTCATTGACACTGAAAAGCCTGATTGAATTAACATAAAAAGTGAATTACTCTGCGTTATTAACAACTACTGAACTGCTATTAAGCTGTTTTTGTTTGTTGTTAATGCCTGTGTTTAACAACCTTGAATGCACAATAGGAGTTAACTAACAATTGTGACATTTTTAATGAACATTGCATCTGCTTTTGGAAAATCTTTGATGCTAACCCTGCATTTAATTTGATTGATTAATTTGTCTTGATTAACAATTTAAGACTTGTTTTGTGACTTTCCTATCTACACAGGATTTGTCAAATTGGAATGCTAATGCTAACAGCTTACTAACACTACGACAACCCTGCTGTTACGTCTGAACAGACTTAACCCTGCACGAATTTTGTCATAGCTGTAATTTAAAAGCTGATTACCTGCATGAATTGTTAGATTAAACCCACTGATTCTGCACTGTTAATTTTACAAATTAGCACTGTCAACCCTCATTAACATTCACACCACTAGGCTATTGCTACATAGTCACTGCTTAATACTAGCATAAGGTCATTTCACTCAGAAATAGACTTTATACCAACTTCCACTTCAACAATTCCTTCTTTTATTACTTTCAATCTGACTTATTTCACTTAATACCCCTTTTATTTTAATTTAATTGTAATTTTATTTTATTTTAAATAAAATAAAATGTTAACTTTAATTTTTATTCCTTCATTATTTTTTTTTATTATTTACACTTTTACTCAGATTTTCAAAAATCCTTTTACAGTCTGCTTGAGTTTCTGCGCCTTCTTCGTAACACTCTACAAGTAGTAACTCTCTCCTTGCAGTTAAAACGTAATCTAACAATAACTCACTTTCTCAGAGAAACCCCATTTCTCAACAAGTCTGACTCACAGTCTACAGGTTCTGGTAGTCCCATCAAGTTTCTGGATCACTTAGACTAGGCTCTAAATGATTTAACAGAACAGGTGCTACCCCAATATGTTGACGAGATTCAAACCACACCTCCCAACGAGCTAGATTCAGTTCTTAGCTCCTTGATTAGCATTGCGCTAACCTATAAGCCAAAAGACAAGGATCTAACTAAGCTGTTAGGTCAAATGGCTACTGTTATGCGCGCCAGCAGAAACACGCTGAGGATCTCCTGGCACGCAGCCACGAGAAAATCCAGGTCCAGAAACAGGACCTCGCCGCTTCAACGCGATATCAAGACATTGAATCAGGAACTCCAGCTGACCCAAGGAGCCCTGGAGAATTCTGAAAAACAGAACCAAGAGTTACAAACTCTTGCACAAACACTCCAAAGACAGAACCTGACTTTGAGGAGTTACACACCAAACTCCAGATAACTGAGGGGACCCTCAGTGACCTAAGGAACGAGCTGAGCGAAACAAGGTCTGCTCGTGACCTAGCAGAACTGCAGCTCAGTGACCATCGCAATGAGCACGCCGCTATGCGAGAGGAACTCATCAAAGCAGGCAAAAGTGCACAGCTGTCCGCGAATATGCTGGCACAGGAAGCTCGGCGGAGAGAGTCCCTGAGTGCACGGGTAGAGGCCCTCACTCAACAAGGTGACTTAGACCGCCAGCTTATTGAACAACTTCAGGCGTGCTTAACAGAAGCCGCCCAGATACAACCAGGTAACAAAACAGAGTTTAAAAGCACTCCGAACCAAGTGCTGGTTACACCGGCATACCAACCTGTTAAACCAAAGGAAAACTCCCAGGAGAGCTACCTCACTAACTAATCTGATTTCTCGACCCTACCGCCTCGCTTGGACTCAACGGAATGAGGACCAACCGGTGCCGAGAGCCCGGCCGTCTTTCGCGAGCTTCCACAGGTAGGCATTCGGATTACTTCGCACTACCAAAAGGTAGGCAATCGGACTTTGTCCCACAACCAGCTTTGAAACAGAGACATCTGGACTACGGTCCCACTAACAGAGACTTTGACAAAATTGCGCGTCATATCACTCGCTTTGAGCCCCATCAAGGAGCGTCTTATGGCGTGAGTGCTTATCTTCGCGACATTGAATTCTACCTACAAAGAATACCCAATGTTACTGCTGCGGACAAAATCTTTCTGATAAAACTAACATCAAGCAGAGATGTTAGTAGCTTCATCGAACATCAACCTCCTGAGGTCCAAGCTGACTTTGATCTCCTTAGTCAGTCTCTCATGGTGGAATTCTCAGGCGTTACGGTAAATGTGGGTCTGACTGCCGCCCTAATGATCAAACAGGCACGGCCAGAGTCCCCACAGCTATACTATCATCGGCTACGCAAAGCTTATTTCGGTCCACTCAATGAACCAAACATGGAGGAGGATAAAAACTTCAAAGCCCTCTTTGTGCAAAACCTCCATCCAACTACCAGCCATCATCTTGGCGTTTCTGCATGCCCACAAAGCGCAGACCAGCCACCAACCGCGAGCTGGCAATGCGGGCATTCACTAAACAGAGGCTGAGGCAGACTAAAACGTCAAAAGCCAGACACTCTTGTCACCGTGAGATCGGAGCCTAGCGCTCGAAGGAGCGCCGACCTCCAATCCAAATGGCCCAGGAGCCTCCGCTTTCCAGACAGGAAAGAGGGACCTCGACCACACAAAGAGAGCCGGGTCACACCCGACCTGGCCTGAACGTAAGTTCAAAGACCAGGGCCCTCAATGGAGACCTCGGTTCGAAAATAAATTTCGAACCAATCCAAACCGTAACCAAAGGGGTCCTATCAAAACGCGCGACAGGAGAAACCATTATCGTCTGTCCCAAGACCAACGATCATCAGGTAGCTCACCTGTCAAGCGACAAAATCATGCGAGAGACCGAGCCCCTGAAACTGACTGATCGCGATAGCGAGGAGTCTGACTACAGAGGAGGCTCGGGCCATAGAACGCATACTCAAGCGAATGCGCGAAAAGTCCAAGGACAAGGCTGATCTGTATACGGTGGAGGCCTCTAAGGCCCCGATTCAGACACAGTCACAACCGATCCAAGTCGACTTAACACGCAACGAAAATACAGAGTCTACTGAAGGGAATGAACATCTCCCAGACCTGTACCTAGGCTCTGGACGATCCAGAGCCACTCAATGACATTGTCCAGGACCCTAGCATGGACAACACGGAGGAAGTGATCCAGATCACAAATACCTCAGTCCGTCTAGCGCCGTCCAAGTGAACCCAAACATCGGGCTGTGCCATGACCACGCCACGACTATCGAATGTGAAACACCCTTTCACCAATTTCTGGGTCACCTAACTGAAAAGGAGTAGCTCGAAAGCTTTATCTCTCTGTCTTGTTAGAAGACCACTTGACGCAAAGCACTTCTCGACACAGCCGCTGACATCAGCCTAATTTCAGGCAACCTGTTCAGATCACTCCAGGCTATAGCGAGAAGATCCCACAGGGACTTGAAGTCCCACCCGTGCTCTTTAGAAATAAGGCCTTACTCTGATGATCGGACGATCATCAACAAGGCAACCTCAGTCCAACTGACCATCGGACCCATGACACTGATACACCCAGTGTACGTGTCCCACCTTGACAATGTCCCACTTCTGATTGGAAAAGACATCCTCAATCGCTTCGAACCACTGATCAACTTCAAGCAGCTGAAGATTTGGGCCCAAGTGCGAGAACCACTTCCAATCTTACTGAATGAATCTCAGTGCTATGCGATTGATAGGGAATCACCAATCGGCAGGGTAGCCACCGACATCGCTGGTACAACAACCATGCAACCTCGGTGCGAACCAAACCCCTTTACATTGCGTGACAACTTCCTATGCACGCTGAAGGACCCATTAGCGATGACACCCCAGATTGTCAATGGCATCTCACTGGAAGCAACTCCAGTCGACAATGTCGTGATGGCCTTATGGGCTGACAAATCTGCCATCAGCCAGGAGCTGTTTAACACTCTAACGCAGATAAACCCGTGCCTGACCTTCATAAAGAAGCGCACTAGGTTCCCTGCTAACCCCACACCGACTCATGCGTTAACCGCCATCGGTCTATGCTCTGCCATCGTATTTATGGAACAAAAGAGAACTGACCCACACGTTTGCTGTCATCCCTAATCTCTCACATTCAGTGTACATTGGGGCTGACATGCTAGTCAGACTCGGCGCACAAGTCGACACCATTAACAACGTTCTCTGGTCCCTGACTGGAGTACGTAAAGAATCACTTTCACTGACCAAAGGAAACTTGAGATCGGGTCAAAGCGATCCCCGGCGTGTGTCAGGTAAGTAACGACTGCCATCTCACGATACCGCCGCGTAACATCATGGACATACGTCTGAAAGCGTTTCCAGGACAACAAGTTAACTCTTCACAAGCGTTCTTCCAACCGTCGCCTCTGTTCGTTGAGTTAGGCTTGTCTGTCCAGGCAACACCCTGGTCGAGCTCGACTCGATCAACACACGTGCTAGTGCAGAATCCTACTGCCAATAGCATTCGTCCCGAAGGCCACACCTTTAGGTTGGCTGATTGACACTAGGTTCCATGACTGTGAACTCAGAATCCCAGTCATAGGGCGTATGCCACACTCACTCGCGACTGAACAACAGGAGACCGGAGTTGTCTACACAAAACCTTCGGAGCAATCGCCATATACCCTCACTTGTGGTCGATACCGACACTATCTGCAGGGTCGATCTGGCTGATGCTGAGGTAATGGTTGTACAGACAGGCTCCCTGCTCTCCTCGATACAGACAAAGACCTGAACGATCAGGCAGACCTCATGGCAAAACAAGGGGCTCTAGACAAACCTCTCTGGCAATTCCAGCCAGAAACCTCGTCACGATCGACCCCTTCCCACCCAACCCACCCATTCTGTCTGTCTGGTTACCCGATCTAAGGCAACGCCTGCCTCGGCTCTGACCCCTGCAGACCCATCAACTTCCTTTCTTTCTTTCACTGGTTCCGGCCTCGTTGCCCTTCAAGCAGCGGACTCGGCAATCCACAAACTTATGCTTTACCTTTCAGACCCGATGTCTAACCCCATCGTAGACACTGACTTTTCCTCCGGCGCATATCTTACAAAGCTATGGGCGGTGCGCTCAACTCCACCTGCGTCATGGCTTGCTTGTCTCGTCTCTGACACCCTCACTTCACCTGCGTTCGTAGGGCCTCAGAGCCTAAGGGGGGTCATGCTAACGCACGCACATGACGCTCCTTTAGCAGGCCACAGAGGTGTCCGCGCAACACATCAGGCACTTCAACAAGTGGCATACTGGCCACACATGCAAATGGCCGTGGCAGAATACATCAAAGGCTGCCTAGTATGCTGCCAATCTCAACCGACAAGACCACTCCATCGTGCACCCTTACAAAGAAGGGGCATTTCTTTTCCGTGGTCTGACCTCCAAATCGATTGGATGGGACCCCTGACTAAATCAACAAGGGGCAACAAATACATCCTAATGGTCACCTGTGCCTTCACTAAATGGGTGGAAGGACTTCCAGCCCCAAACGACACGGCACAGACCACAGCCTTTCTACTCATGAACCACGTGTTCTCCAGATTCGGCTTACCCTGTAAGGTCGATTCTGACCCTTGGGACTCACTTCACCGCCGAGGTGATGGGACAACTGTGGCAAACCATGGGCAAAATTCCACGTCAGCCACCACCCCAGTCCTCAGGCCAAGTAGAAAGAGCAAACCGAACGGTGATCGACATCCTAAAGAAATATGTTGCATCTAATCACCGAGACTGGGGCGTCAAACTGCACTTGGTCCTGATGGCTATCAGAGCCACGGCACACACGGCGACCGAGTCTCCCGTTTGAGCTCATGACCGGTAGGCAGATGATGCTTCCCCTACACTTACTGTATCAGCCAGGAGAGGCTAACATCGCTACGGCCTATACCACACACCAGTACATGGCTGATCTCCAGGCACACCTGAGAATCACCTTCGCCTTTGCCCAGGAAAAACTAGGCAAAAGGGCAGAAGGGCGTAAGGTCTATTATGACCAAAAGTCATCTAGGGACGAACTACAGGTGGGAGACAAAGTGTGGTACTACATGTTCAGCCAACTCACTGGACAAACAAGAGGTGGTACCAACCGACTAACGCTGAAATTCCTCCGCGTTGGGCGGACCGTACACCATTGTCAACAAACTATCCCCGGTGGTGTATCAGATAAAGATCACCAAAGGGAGAAAGGAACCCACTCTCAAGTGGATACACTGCAACCAGATAAAGTTGCACAAAACCCCATGGGATCTACAGGGGACATTCACGCTCCCAAGTAGTCTTAAAGCGGATCCCTTAGCTCGCAGTAACCACTAACAACTAACCTCTAACCTCTAACTCTGATTTCCTAACTCTTTTCACCTTTCAGTGGTAACTGTGAGTAATTCAATAACTGTAACTGATAACTCTGGTTTTCCCTGTCAATGAATCAATTCTCGTTGCAACCGCGCTGTGTGTACCTTGCGTAACCTCGGGTGCTCACAAGCGAATACCGCTAACATTTCCACTGTAATAGACAAGTCTCGGAGTAACAGCAGCAACTCCAAACGTTTAAAAAAAACGTTGAAAGACACTGTGTCAGTGGTAAACACTCACAGTGAGACTCTAAAACCAACCAAACCAAACTGTAGACCATACACACACTCAAATGGTCGCCTTGCTGATAAATGACACGCTCATAGACATCAGCTCCTCAGTGGACAGCCGAGCAATGAGAAGAATTCTTTGAAGGATCACGCATAACCATTATGTCCCTTACATAATCACTATGTATATCCTTGTCCCTAAATGCATGCAAAGTCCCTCCAAGTTATGATCCTCCTAACATATTTTCTTTTATTATAAACACCTCCCTAAACTTTAAACAAACTAAATGAGACAGCTCTCTCATTTCTTTATTTCACAATAAGTCCTTCTTTAAGTGATAAACTTAATCTATCTCCATTAGCAACGGATATAATACAAACCAAGTAAAGCCCCTTTACACTTGTATACTTTTCCTTAATCACGTTTGCATCATTACACCTGTTATGGCCAAACTATGTGTTTAACGTGTGGCTTACTCCCTGGTCTGCAAGGATGTCGACACGAAACTTGTGAAACCAGCTTCGTGTCGAAAGGGGACTGTAGCAGATCAGCCTCCAGAACGCCACACGGATTATAACATTTGTTTAATCACTTACAGACCTCCAAACTGTTTCACTAAGGGTCTTCAAGATTAACAACTGTTGTTTCACCATCGGCCTCCAGAGACAGGCCGTGAATGTAAATCTTGAGAAGAAGACATGCTAACCCGTTTTCTTTCAGATAAAAGGACACCAACGTGTTTTGCCAAGGACAGGAAACTTATTAATGACTTTGTTTTGCTTTTATAAGAATTGGAACTTCGTTCTACCCAGCACCGTGTCAAAGGTGACACATGGAACATCACAGACTGCTAGGCGCCATGTCCAAAAGCCGTAAATCCTGTAGATAAGGTGTCCATCCAGCTTTCTCGAGAACACTTTATTCTAATCCTGATTGACAGTTGAAAATGTCTTTGATCATAGTCGTTCGGGCATGGTCAAACACTACCCCCTTTTGGTTTAACTGGACAAATGACTCTGCACTCAAGAAGGACATTTGGTGTTATTTCATTAAAGGACATTTTGTTATTTTATTACTTAGAAAGATTGTGAATGTACTAACAATTATACTGTTTGTTTCCAGGATGCAGAGTTTTACAAGTCAACTAATTCCTTCCATTCCTACAGAGTTACGTTTTATGTTAATAAAATGTAATGAATATATGTTTTTATAATAAGTCTGACAAATGTTTCTTTGCATAATCCTGCAAGTACGAATAAGTTTGTGTGTTTTACGAAAACCAAGGAAAATAGGGTGAAACAAAAGGAATGTTTAAGACTTAGTTTAAACATTTAAACTCCCCCCCAAAGCAATGCCTTCCTCCGTAAGACACACCCTGTCAAAAAGTGTTAAAAGTGACCGCTGGTCAAAAACACGCTCTCTGCACTACTCTCCGTCTCCTCTTCACTTCGCACTGGACCTCTTGTCCGTTCAGGGCCGTAGTCCTCGAACCTCTCACAAGCTCCGGACCTCGTAGCAGTAAATTTTCTTTGTACTTTAAAGCCTGCAAGTTTAGCTTGCGCGATAAAGTTTCCTTCACAAAGCTGTTCAAAGTAGCTTACTTCCTGCCAGCCTGCCAACAAAAGGAAGTTGCCTCGCTTTTATTTTTGAAGATTTCCTGCCTGCTAAAGAGTTAGCTTGACTAAAATCTAACTTTCTCGAGCAAGTTTAAGCCAGCAACACAGCCGCTAAACCTTCTCCAGTGGACTTCGCAATAACTTTGAAAGACTCAATTTTACTCGGTGTACGACGCTGATGCTAAAAGGCTTGGCTAGTTGTGACAGTAACGAGACGCTTTTTGAATCTCCCGGGCCCACGGCAGCCCCTCTGGAGAGTGGAAACAGCAGGCCATCCTGGAGGCGACAAACGTCATCGGTTGCGACAGGGTTCGGACAACCTCTAGACCTCTCGTAGCTAAGATCTGAGACCAATCACGACCCCCAGGGTGAGTCTAAACGTTAGTTACACAAGTTTGGCGTCTAACTGTCTAAACATAACAGCCTTGGCCTCAGAAACCGTCATCGAACCCCTTTAAACGCTCCGTAACAGCCCCTTATCTAATAATAGAGTTAATAATCAATAGGCCTACTTTCTTTTGTTTCACAAAATCCTCTGAAAGTAAAGTGTTTTATCGTTCTTTGATTTACCCATTCATGTGTCAATAATTATCCCTTTGTGTCATTTCCCTGTCATTATTCACTGTTTAAATTTTTATAATCTTTAATAAAACCCCATAAAGACATTTACTGTTTCAATGTTTAATTCATTAATTTTAAAACGAGAAGAATTTACTTCCTTTAGATAAATGAGACTAGACTAAACAGTTTCTCTGGATCTGTTCAAAACTAGAGTGGTGCCCGAAGAAATTAATATTTTGATAAGCAAAATATTAATTATTAATTTTCATAATTAATATTCATATTAATTATTAATTAATAAGACCATATTCCCTACAGTCTACAGTCTGTTCTTCTGCACATCTACAGTCTGTTCTAACTGCAAATCCACAGTCTGTTCTAATGTAAGTCTACAATCTGTACTACTGCTCATCTATACTCTGTTCTACTGCACGTCTACAGTCTGTTATACTACACATCTACAGTCTCTACTACTGCACTTCTAAAGTCTGTTCTAATGCACATCTACAGTCTGTTCTAATGCTCGTCCACAGTCTGTACTACTGCATCTCTAGAGTCTATTCTTCTGCACATTGTCAGTCTCTTCTACTGGACGTTTACAGTCTGTTCTAATGCTCGTCTACAGTCTTTACACAAGCATTAGAACAGACTGTACATGAGTATTAGAAAAGACTGTAGACATGCTTTAGAACAGAGTGTAGAGGTCCAGTAGTACAGACTCTAGACGACCATTAGAACAAACTGTAGATGTGCAGTAGAACAGACTTTAGAAGTACAGTAATACAGAAAGTTGACAATTATTAAAAGAGACGGTAGACGTGCAGTAGAACAGACTCTAGACAATAATTATAACAGACTGTAGACATCCAGTAGAACAGACTGTAGATGTGCATTAGAGGAGACAGTAGACGTTTATTAAAACAGACTATAGTCGTGCAGTAGAACAGACTGTAGAAGTACAATAGAACAGAATGTAGAGGTGCAGTTGAAGAGACTGTAGACATGCAGTTGAACATACTTCAGAGCAGCAGTAGTACAGACTCTAGATTGGCTTTAGAACAGACTGTAGACGAGCATTAGAACAGACTGTAAACGTCCAGTAGAACAGACTGACAATGTGCAGAAGAATAGACTGTAGAGATGCACTAGTACAGACTGTAAACGCATTAGAACAGACTGTATATGAGTATTAGAAAACACTCTAGACATGCTTTAGAACAGACTGTAGAGGTGCAGTAGTTCAGACTATAGACTAGCATTAGAACAGACTATATATGAGTATTAGAAAATACTCTAGACATGCTTTAGAACAGACTGTAGAGGTGCAGTTGTTCAGACTATAGACGAGCATTAGAACAGACTGTAGATGTGCAGTAGAAGAGACTGTAGAGCTGCAGTATTATAGACTGTCGACAATTATTAGAAGGACTGTAGACGTGCAGTAGACGGACTGTAGACAATTATTAGAACAGACTGTAGACTTGCAGTAGAACAGACTGATGATGCTGCAGAAGAATAGACTTTAAAGGTGCATTACTACAGACTGTACGAGAAATAGAACAGACTGTATATGAGTATTAGAATAGACTGTAGACATGATTTTAGAACAGACTGTAGAGGTGCAGTAGTACAGACTCTAGACAAGTAGTAGTTCAGACTGTCGACTTGCATTAGAACAGACTGTAGATGTGCATTAGAACAGACTGTAGATGTACAATAGAACAGACTGTAGAGGTGCAGTTCAACAAAATGTAGACGTGCAGTTGAACAGTCTTCAGAGCAGCAGTAGTACAGACTCTAGATTGGCTGTAGAACAGACTGTAGACGATCATTAGAATAGACTGTAAACGTCTAGTAGAACAGACTGTCAATGTGCAGAATAATAGATTCTAGAGGTGCAGTAGTACAGACTGTAGATGAGCATTAGATCAGACTATATATGAGTATTAGAAAACACTGTAGACATGCTTTAGAACAGACTGTAGAGGTCTAGTTGTACAAACTGTAGACGAGCATTAGAACAGACTGTAGAGGAACAGTAGAACAAACTGTAGAGGTCGAGTAGTAAAGACTGTTATTGGGTAATAGAACAGACGATATTCGAGCAATAGAACAGACTATAGATGTGCAGTAGTATACACTGTAAGAAGTAGTAGTACAGAATGTAGACAATTATTAGAACAGACAGAAGAAGTGCAATAGAAAAGACTGTAGGCGAGCATTAGAACAGACTGTAAACTTGCAGTAGAACAGACTGACGATGTGCAGAAGAATAGACTGTAGTGGTGCAGTAGTACAGACTGTAGACGAGCATTAGAACAGACTGTATATGAGTATTAGAAAACACTGTAGACATGCTTTACAACAGACTGTAGAGGTGCCGTAGTTGACTATAGATGAGCATTAGAACAGACTGTATATGAGTATTAGAAAACACTAATAGAAATGCTTTACAACAGACTGTAGAGGTGCAGTAGAACAGACTGTAGACGTGCAGTAGAACAGACTGTAGTTGAGCAGTAGTACATACTGTATACTTGCATAGGAACAGACTGTAAATGTGCATTAGAACAGACTGTAGATGTGCAGTAAAACAGACTGTAGACTTGCAATAGAGCAGACTGAAGACGTGCAGTAGAACAGACTTAAGATGCGCTGTAGAACAGACTGTAAACATGAAGTAGAACAGACTGTAGACATGCATTAGAACAGACTGTAGATGTGCATTAGAACAGACTGTAGATGTGCAGTAAAACAGACCGTAGTTATGCAGTAGAACAGACTGCATTAGAGCAATAGTACAGACTGTAAACTGGCATTAGAACAGACTGTAGAGGTGCAGTTGTACAGACTGTAGATGTGCAGTAAAACAAACTGTAGATGAGCAGTAGTACAGACTGTAGACTTGCATTAGAACAGACTGTAGATGTCAAGTTCTGTGTGTTTTTTAACTGACTACAGCTCTGCCCAAACTTAAAAACTGCTTTATCTCTGATGAATGCAAAGGACAACTCAAAACTGTTCTTTCTTTTTTCTTCTTTTTTTCCTAAAGATGATCGGGGTGGAACAGAATAGGTTGATAACCTTTAAAATACACAAACCAAAGCAGAAATTAGTTGCAAATAAATCACAAATAACTCAATACCACTTCCTCAAATAGTAAATGTCAAACCAAACAGTCATTTTAATTAACCTATGGTCTCTAATTAAACTTATATAATTTAAACAATACACATGCTTAGAGTAATGTTCACATAAAGTATTCACTATTTGATTTAAATTGGACATTACAACCAAGCAAACAAAATCATACAAAAGTCTTAACTCAACACAAACAAACACACAGTCCACTTTTGTCCTACCAGTTGTGTCCTTGGATAATCAGGAGCTGTGGTCAAAGTTTCTTTTTCCTCAGGAACAAGTGAGATGGCCAACTGGGCTTTTACCAAACATTTCAACTGCCATGCACTCTGTGTGTGCGCACTGGTAATTATGGTCCCAAGAGCACTTCCTGGAAGTTGGTTCCATAACCTTTTTGATGCGCGGTTGCCCACTGCAGTTTGGGAGTGCTCTTAGTAATTTGAGTAAAAATAGGCTGAGTGCTCAGGACAACTTGTACCTTGAATTGACATAACAGTAGATGTGCAGTAAAACAGACTGTAAACGTGCAGTAAAACAGACTGCAGTAGAGCAGAGGTACAGACTGTAAACTGGCATTAGAACAGACTGTTGAGATGCAGTTGAACAGACAGTAGACGTGCAGTTGAACAGACTGTAGATGTGCATTGGAACAGACTAAAGACGTACAATAGAACAGACTGTAGACGAGCAGTAGAACACACTAAAGACCTGCATTAGAACAGGCGGTGGGACGAGCATTAGAACAGACTGTAAAGTCCAGTAGAACAGACTAACAATTAGAACAGATGTGCAGAAAAACAGACTGTAGACGTGCAGTAAAATAAACTGCAGTAGAGCAGTAGTAAAGACTGTAAACTGGCATTAGAACAGACTGTAGACATGCAGTAGAACAGACTGTAGATGTGCAGTAGAACAAACTGTTGAGGTGCAGTAATACAGACTGCAAACGAGCATTATACAGACTGTAGAAGTGCAGTAGTACAGACTGTAGATGTGCAGTAGAACAGAATGTAGGCGTTTATTAGAACAGACTGTATACCTGCAGTCGGACAGACTGTAGATGTGCTTTAGAAAAGACTGTAGACGTTTATTAAAAATAGACTATAGTTGTGCAGTAGAACAGACTGTAGACGTGCAATAGAACAGACTGTAGAGGTGCAGTTGAACAGACTGTAGATGTGCATTAGAACAGACTGTAGATGTGCATTAGAAGAGACTGTAGACAATTATTAAAATAGACAATAGTTGTGCAGTAGAACAGACTGTAGACAAGCATTAGAAATTACTATAAACGTCTAGTAGAACAGACAATGTGCAGAAGAATAGACTCTAGAGGTGCATTACTACAGACTGTAGATGAGCATTAGAACATACTCTATATGAGTATTAGAAAACACTGTAGAAATGCTTTAGAACAAACTGTAGAGATGCAGTTGTATAGATTGTAGACAAGCATTAAAACAGACTGTAGAAGTGCAGTACTTCAGACTGTAGATGTGCAGTAGAAAAGACTATTGAGGTGCAGTAGTACAGAATGTCGACATTTATTATTGCCCTTCTACTGTCTCTTCTAATGCTCGTCTACTGTCTGTATTACTGCACCTCTACAGTCTGTACTAAAGCACATCTACAGTCTGTTCTAATGCTCGTCCACAGTCTATTCTTATGCAGGTCTTTAGTCTTTACTACTGCACATCTACAGTCTGTTCTAATGGACGCCTACATTCTGTTCTAATGCTCATCTACAGTCTGTTCTATTGTGCGTCTACAGTCTTTCTACTGCACATCAACAGTCTGTTCTAATGCTCATCTACAGTCTGTACAACTGCACCTCTACAGTCTGTTCTACTGCCATTTTACAGTCTGTACTATTGCTCTACTGCACTCTATTCTACTGCATGTCTACAGTCATTTTTACTGCACATCTACAATCTGTTCTAATTGTCAGTCTGTTCTACAATCTACAGTCTGTACTAATTCTGCTCTGAAGTCTGTTCAACTGCCCGTCTACAGTCTGTTCAACTGCACCTCTACAGTCTGTACTACTGCACTTCTACAGTCTGTTCTAATGCTCGTCTACAGTCTGTATTACTGCACCTCTACAGTCTGTTATAAATGCATGTCTACAGTGTTTTCTAAAACTCATATACAGTCTGTTCATTTGCTCATCTACAGTCTGTACTACTGCAGCTCTAGAGTCTATTCTTTTGCACATTGTCAGTTTGTTCTACGGGGCGTTTACAGTCATTTCTATTGCTCGTTTACAGTCTGTTCTAAGGTAATTCTAGAGTCTGTACTACTGCTGCTCTGATTTCTGTTCACCTGCACGTCTACAGTCTGTTTTACTGCATATCTACAATCTGTTCTAATTGTCAGTCTGTTCTACTGGACGTTTACAGCCTGTTCTAAAGCTCATCTACAGTCTGTTCTAAAGCCAATCTAGAGTCTGGACTACTGCTGCTCTGACATCTGTTCAAATGCACATCTATAGTCTGTTCAACTGCACGTCTACAGTCTGTTCTAATGCACATCCACAGTCTGTTCTAATGCAAGTCTACAGTCTGTACTACTGCTCATCCACAGTCTGTTCTATTGCACGTCTACAGTCTGTTCTGATAAACGTCTACAGTCTGTTCTACTACACATCTACAGTCTGTACAACTGCTCTACTGCAGTCTATTCTACTGCACTTCTACAGTCTGTTCTACTGCACGACTATAGTCTGTATTAATAAATGTCTACAGTCTTTTCTAATGCACATCTACAGTGTGTGCTTGTGGAAGTCTACAGTCTGTTCTAATAATTGTCTAGATTCTGTTCTACTGCGCCTACAGTCTCTTCTAATAATAGTCAACATTCTGTACCACAGCACCTCTACAGTCTCTTCTACCGCACATCTACAGTTTGTTCTAGTGGTTGTCTACAGTCTGTACTACTTCACCTCTACAGTCTGTTGTAAAGCATGTCTACAGTCTTTTCTAATACTAATGTACAGTCTGTTCTAATGCTCGTGTAAAGTCTTAACAACTGCACCTCTACAGTCTATTATTCTGCACATCGTCAGTCTTTTCTAATGCACATCTACAGTCTGTTCTAATGGGCGTATACAGTCTGTTCTAAGCTCGTCTACAGTCTGTTCTATTGTACATCTACAGTCTCTTAAAATGCTACTTTACAGTCTGTACCTCTGCTCTACCGCATTTTGTTCTACTGCACGTCTACAGTCTATTCTACTGCATTTCTACAGTCATTACTACTGTACTTCTAAAGTCTATTCTAATGCTCATCAACAGTCTGTTCTAATGCTCATCAACAGTCTGTTCTAATGCAAGTCTACAGTCTGTGCTACTGCTCATCTACAGTCTGTACTACTGCACTTCTAAAATCTGTTCTAATCAATGACTGTAGAAGGGCTGGACATAAGGAGTGTGGCGTCACCCATAAGCGTTACGAACTTCATTAAAATGAACCCATTTCAGTCGCCATTTTTAGCCGTTGTGGGGGCGCCATGTTGATTTTTAGACTATAGATGTGAGACTACAGACTATAGATGTGCATTTGAACAGATGTCAGAGCAGCAGTAGTCCAGACTCTAGATTGGCTTTAGAACAGACTGTAGATGAGCTTTAGAACAGGCTGTAAACGTCCAGTAGAACAGACTGACAATTAGAACAGATTGTAGATATGCAGTAAAACAGACTGTAGACGTGCAGGTGAACAGAAATCAGAGCAGCAGTAGTACAGACTCTAGAATTACCTTAGAACAGACTGTAACGAGCAATAGAAATGACTGTAAACGTCCCGTAGAACAAACTGACAATGTGCAAAAGAATAGACTCTAGAGCTGCAGTAGTACAGACTGTAGATGAGCAAATGAACAGACTGTATATGAGTTTTAGAAAACACTGTAGACATGCATTTATAACAGACTGTAGAGGTGCAGTAATACAGACTGTAGGCAGCATTAGAACAGACTGTAGAAGTGCAGTAGTACAGACTGTAGAGGTGCAGTTGAACAGACTGTAGACGGGCAGTTGAACAGACTTCAGAGCAGAATTAGTACAGACTGTAGATTGTAGAACAGACTGACAATTAGAACAGATTGTAGATGTGCAGTAAAAATGACTGTAGACATGCAGTAGAATAGAGTGCAGTAGAGCAATAGTACAGACTGTAAAATGGCAGTAGAACAGACTGTAGAGGTGCAGTTGTACAGACTGTAGATGAGCATTAGAACAGACTGTTGATGTGCAGTAGAAAAGACTGTAGGCGTACAATAGAACAGACTGTAGATGAGCATTAGAACAGAATGTAGGCGTCCATTAGAACAGACTGTAGATGTGCAGTAGTAAAGACTAAAGACCTGCATAAGAATAGACTGTGGGCGAGCATTAGAACAGACTGTAGATGTGCTTTAGTACAGACTGTAGAGGTGCAGTAATACAGACAGTAGACGAGCATTAGAAGAGACAGTAGAAGGGCAATAATAAATGTCGACATTCTGTACTACTGCACCTCAATAGTCTTTTCTACTGCACATCTACAGTCTGAAGTACTGCACTTCTACAGTCTGTTTTAATGCTTGTCTACAATCTATACAACTGCATCTCTACAGTTTGTTCTAAAGCATTTCTACAGTGTTTTCTAATACTCATATAGAGTATGTTCTAATGCTCATCTACAGTCTGTAGTAATGCACCTCTAGAGTCTATTCTTCTGCACATTGTCTGTTCTACTAGACGTTTATAGTAATTTCTAATGCTTGTCTACAGTCTGTTCTACTGCACAACTATTGTCTATTTTAATAATTGTCTACAGTCTCTTCTAATGCACATCTACAGTCTGTTCTAATGCACATCTACAGTCTGTTCAACTGCACCTCTACAGTCTGTTCTATTGCACGTCTACAGTCTGTTCTACTGCACAACTATAGTCTATTTTTAATAAACGTCTACAGTCTTTTCTAAAGCACATCTACAGTCTGTCCGACTGCAGGTATACAGTCTGTTCTAATAAACGTCTACATTCTGTTCTACTGCACATCTACAGTCTGTACTACTGCACTTCTACAGTCTGTATAATGCTCGTTTGCAGTCTGTATTACTGCACCTCAACAGTTTGTTCTACTGCACATCTACAGTCTGTTCTACTGCATGTCTACAGTCTGTTCTAATGCCAGTTTACAGTCTTTACTACTGCTCTACTGCAGTTTATTTTACTGCACGTCTACAGTCTGTTTTTCTGCACATCTGTTCTAATTGTTAGTCTGTTCTACTGGACTTTACAGTCTGTTCTAATGCTCGTCCACCGTCTGTTCTAATGCAGGTCTTTAGTGTGTTCTACTGCTCGTCTACAGTCTGTTCTATTGTTCTTTAGTCTGTTCCAATGCACATCTACAGTCTGTTCAACTGCACATCTACTGTCTGTTCAACTGCATCTCAACAGTCTGTTCTAATGCCAGTTTACAGTCTGTACCTCTGCTCTACTGCAGTCTGTTTTACTGCACGTTTACAGTCTGTTTTACTGCACATCTACTGTTATGTCAATTCAAGGTACAAGTTGTCCTGAGCACTCAGCCTATTTTTACTCAAATTACTAAGAGCACTCCCAAACTGCAGTGGGCAACGCATCAAAAGGTTATGGAACCAACTTCCAGGAAGTGCTCTTGGGACCATAATTACCAGTGCGCACACACAGAGTGCATGGCAGTTGAAATGTTTGGTAAAAGCCCAGTTGGCCATCTCACTTGTTCCTGAGGAAAAAGAAACTTTGACCACAGCTCCTGATTATCCAAGGACACAACTGGTAGGACAAAAGTGGACTGTGTGTTTGTTTGTGTTGAGTTAAGACTTTTGTATGATTTTGTTTGCTTGGTTGTAATGTCCAATTTAAATCAAATAGTGAATACTTTATGTGAACATTACTCTAAGCATGTGTATTGTTTAAATTATATAAGTTTAATTAGAGACCATAGGTTAATTAAAATGACTGTTTGGTTTGACATTTACTATTTGAGGAAGTGGTATTGAGTTATTTGTGATTTATTTGCAACTAATTTCTGCTTTGGTTTGTGTATTTTAAAGGTTATCAACCTATTCTGTTCCACCCGATCATCTTTAGGAAAAAAGAAGAAAAAGAAAGAACAGTTTTGAGTTGTCCTTTGCATTCATCAGAGATAAAGCAGTTTTTAAGTTTGGGCAGAGCTGTAGTCAGTTAAAAAACACACAGAACTTGACATCTACAGTCTGTTCTAATGCAAGTCTACAGTCTGTACTACTGCTCATCTACAGTTTGTTTTACTGCACATCTACAGTCTGTACAACTGCACCTCTACAGTCTGTTCTAATGCCAGTTTACAGTCTGTACTATTGCTCTAATGCAGTCTGTTCTACTGCATAACTACGGTCTGTTTTACTGCACATCTACAGTCTGTTCTAATGCACATCTACAGTCTGTTCTAATGCATGTCTACAGTCTGTTCTACTTCATGTTTACAGTCTGTTCTACAGCGCATCTTAAGTCTGTTCTACTGCACGTCTTCAGTCTGCTCTATTGCAAGTCTACAGTCTGTTTTACTGCACATCTACAGTCTGTTCTAATGCACATTTACAGTCTGTTCCTATGCAAGTATACAGTATGTACTACTGCTCAACTACAGTCTGTTCTACTGCACGTCTACAGTCTGTTCTACTGCACCTCTACAGTCTGTTGTAAAGCATTTCTATTAGTGTTTTCTAATACTCATATACAGTCTGTTCTAATGCTCATCTATAGTCAACTACGGCACCTCTACAGTCTGTTGTAAAGCATGTCTACAGTGTTTTCTAATACTCATATACAGTCTGTTCTAATGCTCGTCTACAGTCTGTACTACTGCACCACTACAGTCTATTCTTCTGCACATCGTCAGTCTGTTCTACTGTAAGTTTACAGTCTGTTCTAATGCTCGTCTACAGTCTTTTCTATTGCACTTCTTCTGTCTGTTCTAATAATTGTCTACATTCTGTACTACTACTTCTTACAGTGTATACTACTGCACATCTATAGTCTGTTCTATTGCTCGAATATCGTCTGTTCTATTACCCAATAACAGTCTTTACTACTCGACCTCTACAGTTTGTTCTACTGTTCCTCTACAGTCTGTTCTAATGCTCGTCTACAGTTTGTACAACTAGACCTCTACAGTCTGTTCTAAAGCATGTCTACAGTGTTTTCTAATACTCATATATAGTCTGATCTAATGCTCATCTACAGTCTGTACTACTGCACCTCTAGAATCTATTATTCTGCACATTGACAGTCTGTTCTACTAGACGTTTACAGTCTATTCTAATGATCGTCTACAGTCTGTTCTACAGCCAATCTAGAGTCTGTACTACTGCTGCTCTAAAGACTGTTCAACTGCACGTCTACATTTTGTTGAACTGCACCTCTACAGTCTGTTCTATTGTACATCTACAGTCTGTTCTAATGCACATCTACAGTCTGTTCTAATGCAAGTCGACAGTCTGAACTACTACTTGTCTAGAGTCTGTACTACTGCACCTCTACAGTCTGTTCTAAAATCATGTCTACAGTCTATTCTAATACTCATATACAGTCTGTTCTATTTCTCGTGTACAGTCTGTAGTAATGCACCTTTAAAGTCTATTCTTCTGCAGCATCATCAGTCTGTTCTACTGCAAGTCTACAGTCTGTTCTAATAATTGTCTACAGTCCGTTCTACTGCACGTCTACAGTCCTTCTAATAATTGTCGACAGTCTATAATACTGCAGCTCTACAGTCTCTTCTACTGCACATCTACAGTCTGTTTTAATGCTCGTCTATAGTCTGAACAACTGCACCTCTACAGTCTGTTCTAAAGCATGTCTAGAGTATTTTCTAATACTCATATATAGTCTGTTCTAATGCTAGTCTATAGTCTGAACTGCACCTCTACAGTCTGTTCTAAAGCATGTCTAGAGTGTTTTCTAATACTCATATACAGTCTGTTCTAATGCGCGTTTACAGTCTGTACTAGTGCATCTCTACAGTCTATTCTTCTGCACATTGTCAGTCTGTTCTACTGGGCGTTTACAGTCTGTTCTAATGCTCGTCTACAGTCTGTTCTAAAGCCAATCTAGAGTCTGTACTACTGCTGCTCTGAAGTATGTTCAACTGCATGTCTACAGTCTCTTCAACTGCACCTCTACATTCTGTTCTATTGTACTTCTACAGTCTGTTCTACTGCACGACTATAGTCTGTTTTAATAAACGTCTACTGTCTCCTCTAATGCACATCTACAGTCTGTTCTACTGGATGTCTACAGTCTGTTATAATTATTGTCTAGAGTCTGTTCTACTGCACGTCTACCGTCTCTTTTAATAATTGTCAACTTTCTGTATT
>JALDNG010003171.1:0-29377 GCA_024349245.1 Neodontobutis hainanensis | reverse complement strand
TCTGTTCTAATAATTGTCTACATTCTGTACTACTGCTTCTTACAGTCTATACTACTGCACATCTACAATCTGTTCTACTGCATGTCTACAGTCTGTTCTAATAATTGTCTACAGTCTCTTCTACTGCACATCTACAGTCTGTTCTAATGCATGTCTATAGTCTGTTCAAATGTTCGTCCACAGTCTGATCTAATGCAGTACGACCACACATCTATAGTCTGTTCTATTGCTCGAATATCATCTGTTCTATTACCCAATAACAGTCTTTACTACTCGACCTCTACAGTTTGTTCTACTGTTCCTCTACAGTCTGTTCTAATGCTCGTCTACAGTTTGTACATCTAGACCTCTACAGTCTGTTCTAAAGCATGTCTACAGTGTTTTCTAATACTCATTTACAGTCTGATCTAATGCTCATCTACAGTCTGTACTACTGCACCTCTAGAATCTATTATTCTGCACATTGACAGTCTGTTCTACTAGACGTTTACAGTCTATTCTAATGATCGTCTACAGTCTGTTCTACAGCCAATCTAGAGTCTGTACTACTGCTGCTCTGAAGACTATTCAACTGCGTCTACAGTCTGTTGAACTGCACCTCTACAGTCTGTTCTATTTTACATCTACAGTCTGTTCTAATGCACATCTACAGTCTGTTCTAATGCAAGTCGACAGTCTGTACTACTACTTGTCTAGAGTCTGTACTACTGCACCTCTACAGTCTGTTCTAAAATCATGTCTTCAGTCTATTCTAATACTCATATACAGTCTGTTCTATTTCGTGTACAGTCTGTAGTAATGCGCCTTTAAAGTCAATTCTTCTGCAGCATCATCAGTCTGTTCTACTGCAAGTCTACAGTCTGTTCTAATAATTGTCTACAGTCCGTTCTACTGCACGTCTACAGTCCTTTCTAATAATTGTCGACAGTCTATGCTACTGCAGCTCTACAGTCTCTTCTACTGCACATCTACAGTCCGTTCTAATTCGTCTACAGTCTGAACAACTGCACCTCTACAGTCTGTTCTAAAGCATGTCTAGAGTATTTTCTAATACTCATATATAGTCTGTTCTAATGCTAGTCTATAGTCTGAACTACTGCACCTCTACAGTCTGTTCTAAAGCATGTCTAGAGTGTTTTCTAATACTCATATACAGTCTGTTCTAATGCGCGTTTACAGTCTTTACTAGTGCATCTCTACAGTCTATTCTTCTGCACATTGTCAGTCTGTTCTACTGACGTTTACAGTCTGTAGACCTGCAGTAGAACAGACCGTAGATGAGCAGTAAAACAGACTATAGATTTGCATTAGAAAAGACTTTAGAAGTGCAGTAGTAGAGACTGTACACGTGTAGTAGAACAGACTGTAGAGGTGCAGTAGAACAGACTGTAGATGAGCAGTAGTACAGACTGTAGACTTACATTAGAACAGACTGTAGATGTGCATTAGAACAGACTGTAGACGTGCAGTAGAACAGACTGTAGATGAGCAGTAGTACAGACTGTAGGCTTGCATTAGAACAGACAGTAGATGTACATTAGAACAGACTGTAGATGTGCAGTAAAACAGACTGTAGATGTGCAGTGGACGAGACTGTAGTAGAGCAGTAGTACAGACTGTAAACTGGCATTAGAACAGACTGTAGAGGTGCAGGTGAACAGACAGTAGACGTGCAGTTGAGCAGACTTCAGAGCAGCAGTAGTACAGACTCTAGATGGGCTTTAGAACTGACTATAGACGAGCATTAGAACAGGCTATAAACGTCCAGTAGAACAGACTCTATATAAGTATTAGAAAACACTCTAGATCTGCTTTATAACAAAATGTAGAGGTTCAGTAGTTCCGACTGTAGACGAACATTAGAACAGACTGTATATGAGTATTAGAAAACACTCTAAACATGCTTTAGAACAGACTGTAGAGGTGCAGTAATACAGACTGTAGATGAAAATTAGAAAAGACTGTAAACGTCCAGTAGAACAGACTGACAATATGCAGAAGAATAGACTGTAGAGATGCAGTAGTACAGACTGTAGACAAGCATTAGAACAGACTGTATATGAGTATTAGAAAACACTCTAAACATGCTTTAGAACAGACTGTAGAGGTGCAGTAATACAGACTGTAGATGAAAATTAGAAAAGACTGTAAACGTCCAGTAGAACAGACTGACAATGTGCAGAAGAATAGACTATAGAAATGCAGTAGTACAGACTGTAGACGAGCATTAGAAGAGAGTGTAGATGTGCATTAGAACAGACTTTAGAAGTGCAGTAGTAGAGACTGTAGATGTGTAGTAGAACAGACTGTAGACGTGCAGTGGGCGAGACTGTAGTAGAGCAGTAGTACAGACTGTAAACTGGCATTAGAACAGTCTGACAATGTGCAGAAGAATAGACTGTAGAAATGCAGTAGTACAGACTGTAGACGAGCATTAGAAGAGAGTGTAGATGTGCACTAGAACAGACTTTAGAAGTGCAGTAGTAGAGACTGTAGATGTGTAGTAGAACAGACTGTAAATGAGCAGTAGTAGAGACTGTAGACTTGTATTAGAACAGACTGTAAACGTGCAGTAGAACAGACTGTAGATGAGCAATACAACAGACTGTACACGTGCAGTAGAACAGACTGTAGATGAGCAGTTGTACAGACTGTAGACTTTCATTAGAACATACAGTTGATGTCCATTAGAATAGACTGTAGATGTGCAGTAGAACAGACTGACGAGGTGCAGAAGAATAGACTGAAGAGTTGCAGTAGTTGAGACTTTACGAGGATTAGAACAGCCTGTACATGACTATTAGAAAAGACTGTAGACATGCTTTAGAAGAGACTGTAGAGGTGCAGTAGTACAGACTGTAGACGAGCATTAAAACAAACTAGATGTGCAGTAGACCAGACTGTAGACGTCCAGTTGAACAGACTTTAGAGCAGCAGTAGTACAGACTCTAGATTGGCTTTAGAAAGACTGTAGATGAGCTTTAGAACAGACTGTAGAGGTGCAGTAGTTCAGACTGTAGATGAGCATTAGAACAGACTCTATATGAATATTAGAAAACACTCTAGACATGCTTTAGAAAAGGCAGTAGAGGTGCAGTTGTACAGACTGTAGACGAGCATTAAAACAGACTGTATATTAGTATTAGAAAACACTCTAACATGCTTTAGTACAAACTGTAGATGTGCAGTAGTACAGACTGTAGACGTTTTTAGAACAGACTGTAGAAGAGCAGTAGAACAAACTGTAGACGAGCAGTAGTACAGACTGGAGAATTCCATTAGAACAGATTGTAGATGTGCATTAGAACAGACTGTAGATGTGCAAAAGAATGGACTGTAGAGGGCAGTAGTTGAGACTTTACACGAGCATTAGAACAGACTGTACATGAGTATTAGAAAAGACTGTAGACATGTTTTAGAACAGACTGTAGAGTTCCAGTAGTACAGACTCTAGACGACCATTAGAACAAACTGTAGATGTGCAGTAGAAGAGACTGTAGAGGTGCAGTAGTACAGAAAGTTGACAATTATTAAAAGAGACTGTAGACGTGCAGTATAACAGACTCTAGACAATTATTATCTATTAACAATAGAAAAGACTGTAGAGGTGCAGTTGAACAGACTGTAGATGTGCAGTTGAATAGACTTCAGAGCAGAAGTAGAACAGACTCTAGATTGGCTTTGGAACAGACTGTAGACGAGCATTAGAACAAACAGTAAACAACCTGTAGAACAGACTGAGAATGTGCAGAAGAATAGACTCTAGAGGTGCAGTAGTACAGACTGTAGATGAGGATTAGAACAGACAGTATATGAGTATTAGAAAACACTGTAGATATGCTTTAGAACAGACTGTAGAGTTGCAGTAGTTCAGACTGTAGACGAGCATTAGAACAGACTGTATATGAGTATTAGAAAACACTGTAGACATGCTTTAGAACAGATTGTAGAGGTGCAGTAGTTCAGACTGTAGACGAGCATTAGAACAGACTATAGATGTGCATTAGAACAGACTGTAGATGTGCAGTAGAACAGAATGTAGACTTGCAGTAGAACAGACTGCAGAGTAGCAGTAGTACAGACTCTAGACTGGCATTAAAACAGACTGTAGAGCTGCAGTAGAACAGACTGTAGAGGAGATGTAAAACAAACTGTAGAGGTGGAGTAGTAAAGACTTTTATGGGCATTAGAACAGACGGTAATCGAGCAATAGAACAGACTATAGATGTGCAGTAGTACAGACTGCATTAGAACAGACTGTGGACGCGAGTATTTGAACAGACTATAGACGTGTACTAGAACAGACTGTAGATGTCCAGTAAAACAGTCTAATGATGCTGCAGAAGAAAATAATTTAATGGTCCGTTAGTAGAGACTGTAGACGAGCATTAGAACAGACTGTAGATGTGCATTAGAACAGAATGTAGACATACAATAGAACAGACGTAGAGGTGCAGTTAAACAGACTATAGACATGCAGTTGAAAAGACTTCAGAGCAGCAGTAGAACAGACTCTAGACTGGCTTTAGAACAGACTGTAGTCGTGCAGTAGAACAGACTGTATATGAGCAGTAAAACAGACTGTAGACATGCAGTAGAACAGACTGCAGTAGAGCAGAGGTAAAGAATGTAAACTGGCATTAGAACAGACTGTTGAGGTGCAGTTAAAATGACTGTAGACGTGCAGTAATACAGACTGTAGACGAGCATTAGAACAGACTGTAGAAGTGCAGTAGAACATGTGCAGTAGAACAGACTGTAGACGTTTATTAGAACAGACTGTAGACTTGCAGTAGAACAGACCATAAATGAGCAGTAGTACAGACTGTAGACTTGCATTAGAACAGACTGTAGATGAGCAGTAGTACAGATTATAAACTTGCATTAGAACAGACTGTAGATGAGCAGTAGTACAGATTATAGACTTGCATTAGAACAGACTGTAGATGTGCATTAGAACAGACTGTAGATGTGCAGAAAAAGAGACTGTAGACGTGCGGTAGAGCAGAGGTACAGACTGTAAACTGGCATTAGAAGAGACTGTTGAGGTGCAGTTGAAAAGACTGTAGACGTGCAGTTGAACAGACTGTAGATGTGCATTTAAAAAGACTGTAGACGTACAATACAACAGACTGTATACAAGCATTAGAACAGACTGTAGACATCTAGTAGAACAGACCGTAAATGTGCAGTAGTACAGAATTAAGACATGCATTAAAACAGACTGTGGACGAGCATTAGAACAGACTATAGACTGTAGACGTTTATTAGAACAGACTGTAGACCTGCACTAGAACAGACCATGGATGAGCAGTAGTACAGACTATAGACTTGCATTAGAACAGACTGTAGATGTGCATTAGAAACAGACTTTAGAAGTGCAGTAGTAGAGACTGTAGATGTGTAGTAGAAAAGACTGTAGATGTTTATCAAAACAGACTGCAGACATGCAGTAGAACAGACTGTAGACGTGCAGTAGTACAGACTGTAGACGAGCATTAGAACAGACTGTATATGAGTATTAGAAAACACTGTAGACATGCTTTAGAACAGACTGTAGAAATGTAGTAGTTCAGACTGTAGACGAACATTAGAACAGACTCTATATGAGTATTAGAAAACACTACTAGAAATGCTTTACAACAGACTGTAGAGGTGCAGTAATACAGACTGTAGACGAGCATTAAAAAAGACTGTAGAAGTGCAGTAGTACAGACTGTAAATGTGCAGAACAGACTGTAGACGTTTATTAAAACAGATTGTAGACGTGGAGTAGAACAGACCGTACATGAGCAGTAGTACAACTTGTAGACTTGCATTGGAACAGACTGTAGATGTGCATTATAACAGACTGTAGATGTGCAGTAAAACAGACTGTAGACATGCAGTAGAACAGACTGCAGTAGAGCAATAGAACAGACTGTAAACTGGCATTAGAAAAGACTGTAGAGGTGCAGTTGAACATACTGTAGACTTGCAGTTAAACAGACTTCAGAGCAGCAGTAGTACAGACACTAGATTGGCTTTAGAAATGACTGTAGATGAGCATTAAAAAAGACTGTAAACGTCCAGTAGAACAGACTGACAATGTGCAGAAGAATAGACTGTAGAGATGGAGTAGTACAGACTGTAGACGAGCATTAGAACAGACTGTATATAAGTATTACAAAACACTCTAGACATGCTTTAGAACAGACTGTAGAGGTGCAGTAATACAGACTGTAGACGAGCATTAGAACAGACTGTAGAGGTGCAGTTGAACAGACTGTAGACTTGCAGTTAAACAGACTGTAAACATTTATTAGAAGAGATTTTAGACCTGCAGTAGAACAGACCGTAGATGAGCAGTAGTAAAGACTGTAGACTTGCATTAGAAGAGACTGTAGATGTGCATTAGAACAGACTTTAGAAGTGCAGTAGTAGAGACTGTAGACGTGCAGTAGAACAGAGTGTAGATGAGCAGTAGTATAGACTGTAGACTTGCATTAGAACAGACTGTAGATATTCAGTAGAACAGACTGTAGATATGCAGTAAAAAAGACTGTAGAAGTGCAATAGAACAGACTTCAGTAGAGCAGAGGTACAGACTGTAAAATGGCACTAGAACAGACTGTAGACTTGGAGTTGAACAGACTTCAGAGCAGCAGCAGTAGAACAGACTCTAGATTGGCTTTAGAACTGACTGTAGATGAGCATTAGAACAGACTGTAAACGTCCAGTAGAACAGACTGTAGATGTGCATTAGAACAGACTGTAGACGTACAATAGAACAGACTGTAGACGAGCATTAGAACAGATTGTAGACGTCCAGTAGAACAGTCTGTATTTGTGCAGTTTTACAGACTAAAGACCTGCATTAGAGCAGACTGTGGACGAGCATTAGAACAGACAATAGACGCGTGCATAAGAACATAATGTAGTGAAGTAGAACAAATTGTAGAGATGCAGTAGTACAGAATGTCGACAATTATCACAACAGACTATAGTCGACAAACAGTAGAACAGACTGTAGACTTGCATTAGAAAAGACTGTAGATGTGCAGTAGAACAAACTGTAGATGTGCAGTAGAACAGACTGACGATGTGCAGAAGAATAGACTGTAGAGGGCAATAGTTGAGACTTTACACGAGCATTAGAACAGACTGTACATGAGTATTAGAAAAGACTGTAGACATGTTTTAGAACAGACTGTAGAGTTTCACTAGTACAGACTCTAGACGACCATTAGAACAAACTGTAGATCTGCAGTAGAAGAGACTGTAGAGGTGCAGTACGGAAAGTTGACAATTATGAAAAAAGACTGTAGACGTGCAGTAGAACAGACTCTAGACAATTATTAGAAAAGACTGTAGACATCCAGTAGAACAGACTGTAGATGTGCATTAGAGGAGACTGTAGACGTTTATTAAAAGAGACTATAGTCGTGCAGTAGAACAGACTGTAGGCGTACAATAGAACAGACTGTAGTGGTGCAGTTGAACAGATTGTAGACGTGCAGTTGAACAGACTTCATAGCAGCAGTAGTACAGACTCTAGAATGGCTTCAGAACTGATTGTAGACGAGCATTAGAACTGACTGTAGACGCATTAGAACAGACTGTACATGTGCAGTAGAAGAGATTGTAGATGTGCAGTAGAACAGACTGTGGAGCCGCAGTAGTACACACTCTAGACTGGCATTAGAACAGACTGTAGACTTGCAGTAGAACAGACTGACAATGCTTCAGAGGAATAGACTTTAGTGGTGCATTAGTTCAGACTGTAGACGAGCATTAGAACAGACTTTATATTAGTATTAGAACACTCTCTAGACATGCTTTAGAACAGACTGTAGATGTGCAGTAGAACAGACTGTAGACGTTCATTATAACAGACTGTATAGGGCGTCAGTGGCTCAGTGGTAGAGCGGTCGCCTTTCAACCGGAAGGTAGTGTGTTCGATTCCCGCTCTCCCCACAATTCATTCTGTCATTGTGTCCTTGGGCAAGACACTTAACCCACCTTGCCTCGTATGAATGTTTAAGAATGTTCAGTGAATGTATGTGGTGATGTTCAAAGAGGCCTTAGGCGCAAAATGGCTGCCACGTCTCTGTCAGTCTGCCCCAGGGCATCTGTGGCTACAGTTGTAGTTACCATCACCAGTGTGTGACTGTGTATGAATGAATAATGGACGGCTTGTGGGCGCTTTGAGTCCCTTGGTCCCTTGGGAGAAAAGCGCAATATAAATCCAATCCATTAACTGTAGACCTGCAGTAGAACAGACCGTAGATGAGCAGTAGTACAAACTTTAGACTTGCATGAGAACAGACTGTAGATGTGCATTAGAACAGACTTTAAAAGTGCAGTAGTATAGACTGTAGATATGCAGTAGAACAGACTGTAGAAGTTTATCAGAACAGAATGTAGACGTGCAAAAGAACAGACTGTAGGTGAGCAGTAGTACAGAATGTAGACTTTCATTAGAACAGACTGTAGATGTGCATTAGAACAGACTGTATATGAGCAGTAAAACAGACTGTAGACGTGCAGAACAGACTGCAGTAGAGCAGAAGTACAGACTGTAAACTGGCATTAGAACAGACTGTAGATGAGCAGTAGTACAGACTGTAGACTTGCATTAGAAATGACTGTAAACATCCAGTAAAACAGACTGACAATGTGCAGAAGAATAGACTAGGTGCAGTACTACAGACTATACATGAGCATTAGAACAGACTGTATATGAGTATTAGAAAACACTCTAGACATGCTTTAGAACAGACTGTAGAAGAGCAGTAGTTCAGACTGTAGACAAGCATTAGAACAAACTGTATATTTGAATTAGAAAACACTATAGACATGCTTTAGAACAGACTGTAGAGGTGCAGTTTAACAGACTGTAGACGAGCATTAAAACAGACTGTATTTGAGTATAAGAAAACACTCTAGACATGCTTTGGAACAGACTGTAGAGGTGCAGTAATACAGACTGTAGACAAGCATTAGAACAGTCTGTAGAACTGCAGTATTACAGACTGTAGATGTGCAGTAGAACAGACTGTAGACATTTATTAGAAGAGATTTTAGACCTGCAGTAGAACAGACCGTAGATGAGCAGTAGTAAAGACTGTAGACTTGCATTAGAACAGACTGTAGATGTGCATTAGAACAGACTGTAGATGTGCATTAGAACAGACTGTAGACCTTTAATAAAACCGACTAGAGTTGTGCAGTAGAACAGATTGTAGAAGAGCAGTAGAAGAGACAGTGGACTTGCAGTTGAACAGACTGTAGATGTGCATTAGAACAGACTGTAGATGTGCAGTAGAACAGACTGTAGACCTGCAGTAGAACAGACTGTAAAGGAGAAGTAGAACAAACTGTAGAGGTGGAGTAGTAAAGACTTTTATTGGACATTAGAACAGACTGTATTCGAGCAATAGAACAGACTATAGATGTGCAGTAGTACAGACTGCATTAGAACAGACTGTGGACGAGTATTTGAAGAGACTATATACGTGTATAGAACAGACTGTAGATGTCCAGTAAACAGACTAATGATGCTGCAGAAGAATAGAATTTAAATGTCCGTTAGTAGAGACTGTAGACGAGCATTAGAACAGACTGTGTATGAGTATTAGAATAGACTGTAGACATACTTTAGAACAGACTGTAGAGGTGCAATAGTACAGACTGTACACGAGCAGTAGTACAGACTGTAGACTTGCATTAGAACAGACTGTAGATGTGCATTAGAACAGAATGTAGACATACAATAGAACAGACGTAGGTGCAGTTGAACAGACTACAGACATGCAGTTGAACAGACTTCAGAGCAGCAGTAGAACAGACAGTAGACAAGCAGTAGAACAGACTGCAGTAGAGCAGAGGTAAAGAATGTAAACTGGCATTAGAACAGACTGTTGAGGTGTAGTTGAAATGACTGTAGACGTGCAGTAATACAGACTGTAGACGAGCATTAGAACAGACTGTAGAAGTGCAGTAGTACAGACTGTAGATGTGCAGTAGAACAGACTGTAGACGTTTATTACAACAGACTGTAGACCTGTAGTAGAACAGACCGTAAATGAGCAGTAGTACAGACTGTAGACTTGCATTAGAACAGACTGTAAATGAGCAGTAGTACAGATTATAGACTTGCATTAGAACAGACTGTGGACGAGCATTAGAACAGACTATAGACTGTAGACGATTATTAGAACAGACTGTAGACCTGCACTAGAACAGACCATAGATGAGCAGTAGTACTGACTATAGACTTGCATTAGAACAGACTGTAGATGTGCATTAGAAACAGACTTTAGAAGTGCAGTAGTAGAGACTGTAGATGTGTAGTAGAAAAGACTGTAGACGTTTATCAGAACAGACTGACAAAGTGCAGAAGAATAGACTATAGAGGTGCAGTAGTACAGACTGTAGACGAGCATTAGAACAGACTCTATATGAATATTAGAAAACACTCTAGATATGCTTTAGAACAGATTGTAGAGGTGCAGTAATACAGACTGCAGATGAGCATTAGAACAGATTTTAGAAGTGCAGTAGTACAGACTGTAGATGAGCAGTAGCACAGACTGTAGACTTGCATTAAAACAGACTGTTGATGAGCATTAGAATAGACTTTAGAAGTACAGTAGTAATGACTGTAGAAATGCTGTAGAATAGACTATAGACGTTTATAAAAAGACTATAGACGTGCAGTAGAACAAAATGCGGTAGAGCAGAGGTACAGACTGTAAAGTAGCATTATAAGAGACTGTAGACGTACAATAGAACAGACTGTAGACGAGCATTAGAACAGACTGTATATGTCTAGTAGAACAGACTGTAGATGTGCAATAGTACAGACTAAAGACCTGCATTAGAACAGACTGTGGAGCATTAGAACAGACTATAGATGTGCATTAGAACAGACTGTAGTTGTCCATTAGAACAGACTGTAGATGTGCATTAGAAAAGACTGACGATGTGCAGAATAATAGACTGTAGAGGTGCAGTAGTTAAGACTTTACACGAGCATTAGAACAGACTGTACATTAGTATTAGAAAAGACTGTAGACATGCTTTACAACAGACTGTAGAGGTGAAGTAGTACAGACTGTAGACGACCACTAGAACAAACTGTAGATGTGCAGTAGAAGAGACTGTAGAGGTGCTGTAGTACAGAATGTTGACTATTATTAGAAGAGACTGTAGGCGTGCAGTAGAACAGACTCTAGACAATTATTAGAACAGACTGTAGACTTCCACAAGAACACACTGTAGATGTGCATTGGAAAAGACTGTAGACATTTATTAATACAGACTATAGTCGTGCAGTAGAACAGACTGTAGAAGTGCAGTAGAATAGACTGCAGTAGAGCAGTAGTAAAGACTGTAAAATGGCATTAGAACAGACTGTAGACAGCCAGTAGAACAGACTGTAGAGGTGCAGTTGTACAGACTGTAGATGTGTAGTAGAACAGACTGTAGACATTTATCAGAACAGACTGTAGATGTGCAATAGAACAGACTGTAGATGAGCAGTAGTACAGACTGTAGACTTGCATTAGAACAGACTGTAGATGTGCATTAGAACAGACTGTAGATGTGCAGTAAAACAGACTGTAGACGTGCAGTTGAACAGACTTTAGATGTGCATTTGAACAGATGTCAGAGCAGCAGTAGTACAGACTCTAGATTGGCTTTAGAACAGACTGTAGATGAGCTTTAGAACAGGCTGTAAACGTCCAGTAGAACAGACTGACAATTAGAACAGATTGTAGATTTGCAGTAAAACAGACTGTAGACGTGCAGGTGAACAGAAATCAGAGCAGCAGTAGTACAGACTCTAGAATTACCTTAGAACAGACTGTAAACGAGCAATAGAAATGACTGTAAACGTCCGTAGAACAAACTGACAATGTGCAAAAGAATAGACTCTAGAGCTGCAGTAGTACAGACTGTAGATGAGCAAATAAACAGACTGTATATGAGTTTTAGAAAACACTGTAGACATGCATTTATAACAGACTGTAGAGGTGCAGTAATACAGACTGTAGACGAGCATTAGAACAGACTGTAGAAGTGCAGAGTACAGACTGTAGAGGTGCAGTTGAACAGACTGTAGACATGCAGTTGAACAGACTTCAGAGCAGAATTAGTACAGACTGTAGATTGTAGAACAGACTGACAATTAGAACAGATTTTAGATGTGCAGTAAAAATGACTGTAGACGTGCAGTACAATAGAGTGCAGTAGAGCAATAGTACAGACTGTAAAATGGCATTAGATCAGACTGTAGACATGCAGTAGAACAGACAGTAGAGGTGCAGTTGTACAGACTGTAGGCGAGCATTAGAACAGACTGTTGATGTGCAGTAGAAAAGACTGTAGACATACAATAGAACAGACTGTGGACGAGCATTAGAACAGACTGTAGATGTGCTTTAGTACAGACTGTAGAGGTGCAGTAATACAGACAGTAGACGAGCATTAGAAGAGACAGTAGAAGGGCAATAATAAATGTCGACATTCTGTACTACTGCACCTCAATAGTCTTTTCTACTGCACATCTACAGTCTGAAGTACTGCACTTCTACAGTCTGTTTTAATGCTTGTCTACAATCTATACAACTGCATCTCTACAGTCTGTTCTAAAGCATTTCTACAGTGTTTTCTAATACTCATATAGAGTATGTTCTAATGCTCATCTACAGTCTGTAGTAATGCACCTCTAGAGTCTATTCTTCTGCACATTGTCTGTTCTACTGGACGTTTACAGTAATTTCTAATGCTTGTCTACAGTCTGTTCTACTGCACAACTATTGTCTGTTTTAATAATTGTCTACAGTCTCTTCTAATGCACATCTACAGTCTGTTCTAATGCACATCTACAGTCTGTTCAACTGCACCTCTACAGTCTGTTCTATTGCACGTCTACAGTCTGTTCTACTGCACGACTATAGTCTATTTTTAATAAACGTCTACAGTCTTTTCTAATGCACATCTACAGTCTGTTCTACTGCAGGTATACAGTCTGTTCTAATAAACGTCTACATTCTGTTCTACTGCACATCTACAGTCTGTATGTTATAGGAATATTTTATATCCATATATTTAACCAGAGAGAAACGGAGACCGATTATAATTTAACAAGCAATGGCCAAAAATTAATCCTTGCAAGGAGAAGCAAAGCAGCACAATATTACAGCGGAAGGTTTGCTTAAAGATGTAAACATAACATGGGATTATATACAACACAGTGACGTCCCTGGTGAGAGGCGTTCACAATGGTCCAGGAGCAGAAGTCCCGTGACAAGCCATGTCTCAGTCCTGTTATGTCTACTTAATGCTTGGATTAGCACGAAGGGCATGACATGAATTTGACATGACCTGAGGAGAACTATACGTCCCAGTAACAATAAACATTAAAATTAAAATTATTATAACACTGTACAACTACACTTCTACAGTCTGTATAATGCTCGTTTGCAGTCTGTATTACTGCACCTCAACAGTTTGTTCTACTGCACATCTACAGTCTGTTCTACTGCTTGTCTACAGTCTGTTCTACTGCACGACTATTGTCTGTTTTAATAATTGTCTACAGTCTCTTCTAATGCACATCTACAGTCTGTTCTAATGCACATCTACAATCTGTTCTAATGGACATCTACAGTCTGTTCTAATAATTGTCTAGAGTCCGTTCTACTGCACATCTACTCTCTGTTCTAATAATTATCAACATTCTGTACTACTGCACAGCTACAGTCTGTTCTAATGCACATCTACAGTCTGTTCTAATGCAAGTCTACAATCTGTACTACTGCTCATCTACAGTCTGATCTACTGCACGTCTATAGTCTGTACAACTGCACCTCTACAGTCTGTTCTACTGCATGTCTACAATCTGTTCTAATGCCAGTTTACAGTCTGTACCACTGCTCCACTGCAGTTTATTCTACTGCACGTCTACAGTCTGTTTTACTCCACATCTATAGTCTGTTCTAATGCACATCTACATTATGTTCTAATGCAAGTCTACAGTCTGTTCTACTGCATGTCTATAGTCTGTTTAACTGCACATCTACAATCTGTTCTAATTGTCAATCTGTTCTACTGGACATTTACAGTCTGTTCTAAAGCTCGTCTACAGTCTGTTCTAAAGCCAATCTAGAGTCTGTACTACTGCTGCTCTGAAGTCTGTTAAATTGCAGTCTGTTTTTGCTACACATCTACAGTCTCTTCTACTGCACGTCTACTGTCTGTTCAACTGCACCTCTACAGTCACTTCTATTGTACGTCTACAGTCTATTCTAATGCACATCTACTGTCTGTTCTAATGCAAGTCTATAATCTGTACTACTGCTCTTCTACAGTCTGTACTACTGCACCTCTACAGTCTCTTCTAAAGCATGTCTACAATCTATTCTAATACTCATATATAGTCTATTCTAATACTTGTTTACAGTCCGTTCTACTGCACGTCTATAGTCTTTTCTAATAATTGTCGACAGTCTGTACTACTGCACCTATACAGTCTCTTCTACTGCACATCTACAGTCTGTTCTAATGCTTGTCTATAGTCTGAACTACTGCACCTCTACAATCTGTTCTAAAGCATGTCTAGAGTGTTTTCTAATACTCATATACAGTCTGTTCTAATGCGCTTCTACAGTCTGTACTACTGCATCTCTACAGTCTATTCTTCTGCACATTGTCAGTCTGTTCTACTGGACGTCTACAGTCTGTTCTAAAGCCAATCTAGAGTCTGTACTACTGCTGCTCTGAAGTATGTTTAACTGCACGTCTACAGTCTGTTCAACTGCACCACTACAGTCTGTTCTACTGCACGACTATAGTCTCTTTTAATAAACGTCTACAGTCTCCTCTAATGCACATCTACAGTCTGTTCTACTGGATGTCTACAGTCTGTTCTAATTATTGTTTAGAGTCTGTTTTACTGCACTCCTACAGTCTCTTTTAATAATTGTTAACTTTCTGTACTACTGCACCTTTACAGTCTCTTCTACTGCATATCTACAGTTTGTTCTAATTGTCGTCTAGAGTCTGTACTACTGGAACTCTACTGTCTGTTCTAAAACATGTCTACAGTCTTTTCTAATACTCATGTACTGTTTGTTCTAATGCTCGTGTAAAGTCTCAACTACTGCCCTCTACAGTCTATTCTTTTGCACATCGTCAGTCTGTTCTACTGCACATCTACAGTTTGTTCTACTGCACATCTATAGTCTGTTCTAATGCATGTCTACAGTCTGTTCTAATGCAAGTCTACAGTCTGTACTACTGCTCATCTACAGTCTGTTCTACTACACGTCTACAGTCTTTTCTTATAAACGTCTTCAGTCTGTTCTACTGCACATCTATAGTCTGTTCTACTGCACTTCTACAGTCTGTACTACTGCACTTCTAAAGTCTATTCTAATGCTCATTTATAGTCTGTTCTACTGCACGTCTACAGTCTGTTCTACTGCACATCTACAGTCTGTACAACTGCACCTCTACTGTCTGTTCTAAAGCATGTCTACTGTGTTTTCTAATACTTAAATACATTCTGTTCTAATGCTCATCTACAGTCTGTACAACTGCACCTCTACTGTCTGTTCTAAAGCATGTCTACAGTGTTTTCTAATACTTAAATACATTCTGTTCTAATGATCGTCTACAGTCTGTTCTAAAGCCAATCTAGAGTCTGTACTGCTGCTGCACTGAAGTCTGTACAACTGCATGTCTACAGTCTGCTAAACTGCATCTCTACAGGTTCTTCTATTGTATGTCTACAGTCTGTTCTAATACACATCTACAGTCTGTTCTAATGCAAGTCTACAGTATATACTACTGCTTGTCTACAGTCTGTTTAACTGCAAGTCTACAGTCTTTTCAACTGCACCTCTACAGTCTGTTCTAATGCCAGTTTACAATCTGTACTATTGCTCTACTGCAGTCTGTTCTACTGCATGTCTACAGTCTGTTTTACTGCACATCTACAGTCTGTTCTAATGCACATCTACAGTCTGTTCTAATGCAAGTCTACATTCTGTACTACCGCTCATCTACGGTCTGTTCTACTGCACGCCTACAATCTGTTTTAATAAACGTCTACAGTCTGTTCTGCACATTTACAGTCTGTACTACTGCACTTCTACAGTCTTTTTAATGCTCGTCTACAGTCTGTATTACTGCACCTCTACAGTCTGTTGTAAAGCATGTCTAGAGTGTTTTCTAAAACTTATATACAGTCTGTTCTAATGGTCATCTACAGTCTGAACTTCTGCACCTCTATAGTCTGTTCTAAAGCATGCCTACAGTGTTTTCTAATACTCAAATACAGTCTGTTCTAATGCTCGTCTACATTCTGTACTACTGCACCTCTACAGTCTGTTCTTCTGCACATTGTCAGTCTGTTCTACTGGACGTTTACAGTCTGCTCTAATGCTCGTCTACAGTCAGTTCTAAAGCCAAATCTAGAGTCTGTACTACTGCTGCTCTGAAGTTTGTTCAACTGCAAGTCTACAGAATGTTCAACTGGAGCTCTACAGTCTGTTCTAATGCCAGTTTACAGTCTGTACTATTGCTGTACTGCAGTCTGTTCTACTGCATGTCTACATTCTTTTTACTGAACATCTACAGTCTGTTCTAATGCACATCTAAAGTCTGTTCTAATGCAAGTCTAGAGTCTGTACCACTGCTTGTCTACAGTCTGTTCTACTGCACTTCTACAGTCTGTTCTAATAAACGTATACAGTCTTTTCTACTGCTCATCTACAGTCTATACTACTGCACTTCTACAGTCTGTTCTATAGCTCGTTTACAGTCTGTATTACTGCACCTCTACAGTCTGTTCTAAAGAATGTCTAGAGTGTTTTCTAATACTCATATACAGTCTGTTCTAATGCTCGTCTACCCAACTGCACCTCTTCAGTTTGTTCTAAAGCATGTCTACAGTGTTTTGTAAAACTCATATACAGTCTGTTCTAATGCTCACCTACAGTCTGTACTACAGCACCTCTAGAGTCTTTTCTTCCACATTGTCAGTCTGTTCTACTGGACGTTTACAGTCATTTCTAAAGCTTGTCTACAGTCTGTTCTAAAGCCAGTCTAGAGTCTGTTCTACTGCTGCTGTGAAGTCTGTTCAACTGCATGTCTATAGTCTGTTCAACTGCACCTCTACGTCTGTTTTATTGTATGTCTACATTCTGTTCTAATGTACATCTACAGTCTGTTTAAATGCAAGTCAACAGTCTGTACTACCTTTCGTGCACAGTCTGTACTACTGCACCTCTACAGTCTGTTCTAAAGCATGTCTACAGTCTATTCTAATACTCATATACAGTCTGTTCTAATACTCGTCTACAGTCTCTACTAACGGACTTTTAAATTCTATTCTTCTGCAGCATCGTTAGTCTGTTTTACTGGACATTTACAGTCTGTTCTAAAACTCGTCTATAGTCTGTTCCAATACTCGTCCACAGTCTGTTCTAATGCATTCTGTTCTAATGCACATCTATAGTCTGTTCTATTGCTCGAATACAGTCTGTTCTAATGCCCAATAAAAGTCTTTACTACTCCACCTCTACAGTTTGTTCTACTTCTCCTCTACATTCTGTTCTAGTGCAGGTCTACAGTCTGTTCTATTGCTAGTCTAGAGTCTTTACTACTGCTGCTCTGCAGTTTGTACTCTTGCTCATCTACAGTCTGTTCTACTGCATGTGTACAGTCTTTTCTTATAAACGTCTATAGTATGTTCTACTGTACATCTACAGTCTTTACTACTGCACTTCTAAAGTCTATTCTAATGCTCATCTACGGTCTGTTCTACTGCAGGTCTACAGTCTGATCTAATAAACGTCTACAGTCTGTACTACTGCACATCTACAGTCTGTACTACTGCACTTCTACAGTCTCTTCTAATGCCAGTTTACAGTCTGTACTATTGCTCTACTGCAGTCTATTCTACTGCACTTCTACAGTCTGTTTTACTGCACATATACAATGTGTTCTAATTGTCAGTCTGTTCTACTGAACATTTACAGTCTGTTCTAAAGCTCATCTAAAGTCTGTTCTAAAGCCATTCTAGAGTCTGTACTACTGCTGCTCTGAAGTCTGTTCAACTGCTTGTCTACAGTCTGTTCAATTGCAGCTCTACAGTCTGTTCTATTGTACGTCTACAGTCTGCTCTACTGCACGATTAAAGTCTTTTTAATAAACATCTACAGTCTTTTCTAATGCACATCTACAGTTTGTTCTACTGGTCGTCTACAGTCTCTAATTGTCATTCTGTTCTACTGAACGTTTACAGTCTGTTCTAAAGCTTGACAACAGTCTGTTCTAAAGCCAATCTAGAGTCTGTACTACTGATGCACTAAAGTCTGTTCAACTGCACGTCTACAGTCTGTTCAACTGCACCTCTACAGTCTGGTCTATTGTACGTCTACAGTCTGTTCTACTGCACGACTATAGTCTGTATTAATAAATGTCTACAGTCTTTTCTACTACACATCTACAGTCTCTACTACTGCACTTCTAAAGTCTGTTTCTAATGCACATCTACAGTCTGTTCTAATGCAAGTCTACAGTCTTTACTACTGCTCATCTACGGTCTGTTCTACTGCAGGTCTAAAATCTCTTCTAATAAATGTCTACAGTCTGTTCTACTGCACATCTACAGTCTGTAATACTGCACTTCTACAGACTGTTCTAATGCTCGTCTACAGTCTGTATTACTGCACCTCTACAGTCTGTTCCAAAGCATGTCTAGAGTGTTTTCTTATACTCAAATACAGTCTGTTCTAATGCTCGTCTACAGTCTGTTAAACTGCACCTCTACAGTTTGTTCTAAAGCATGTCTATAGTGTTTTCTAATTCAAATATACAGTTTGTTCTAATGCTTGTCTACAGTCTGAACTACTGCTCTTCTACAGTCTGTTCTAAAGCATGTCTAGAGTGTTTTCTAATACTCATATACAGTCTGTTCTAATGCTCGTCCACAATCTGTTAAACTGCACCTCTAGAGTCTGTTCTAAAGCATGTCTAGAGAGTTTTCTAATACTAATATAAAGTCTGTTCTAATGCTCGTCTCTACTAACGGACATTTAAATTCTATTCTTCTACAGCATCATTAGTCTGTTTTACTGGACATCTATAGTCTCTTCAAATACTCGTCCACAGTCTGTTCTAATGCAGTCTGTACTACTGCACATATATAGTCTGTTCTATTGCTCGAATACAGTCTGTTCTAATGCCCAATAAAAGTCTTTACTACTCCACCTCTACAGTTTGTTCTACTTCTCCTCTACAGTCTGTTCTACTGCAGGTCTACAGTCTGTTCTAATGCCAGTCTAGAGTCTGTACTACTGCTGCTCTACAGTCTGTTCTACTGCAAGTCTACATTCTGTTCTACTGCACATCTACAGTCTGTTCTAATGCACATCTACAGTCTGTTCAACTGCAAGTCCACTGTCTCTTCTACTGCTCTTCTACAGTCTGTTCTACTGCACGACTCTAGTCGGTTTTATTAAAGGTCTACAGTCTCTTCTAATGCACATCTACAGTCTGTTCTAATGCACATCTACAGTCTGTTCTACTGGACGTCTACAGTCAGTTCTAAAGCCAATCTAGAGTCTGTACTACTGCTGCTCTGAAGTCTGTTTAACTGCAAGTCTACAGTCTGTTCAACTGCACTTCTACAGTCTGTTCTAATGCCATTTTACAGTCTGTACCTCTGCTCTACTGCAGTCTGTTCTATTGCACTTCTACATTCTTTTTACTGCACATCTACAGTCTGTTCTATTGCACATCTACAGTCTGTTCTAATGCAAGTCTACAGTCTTTACTACTGCTCATCTATGGTCTGTTCTACTGCAGGTCTAAAATCTCTTCTAATAAATGTCTACAGTCTGTTCTACTGCACATCTACAGTCTGTAATACTGCACTTCTACAGACTGTTCTAATGCTCGTCTACAGTCTGTATTACTGCACCTCTACAGTCTGTTCCAAAGCATGTCTAGAGTGTTTTCTTATACTCAAATACAGTCTGTTCTAATGCTCGTCTACAGTCTGTTAAACTGCACCTCTACAGTCTGTTCTAAAGCATGTCTATAGTGTTTTCTAATTCAAATATACAGTTTGTTCTAATGCTTGTCTACAGTCTGAACTACTGCTCTTCTACAGTCTGGTCGACAAGCTAAGGGCCTGTGGGTATCTAGAGGCTGGAGAGGACGCTGGCGCTGTGTGTTCGCCGCTTCTCCACTCTGCTCGCCCGCGATTTTTAAATTGTGTTTTTAAACTATGCTTATAACTGCAAGGAGCACCTACCTACTACTATTTTCGCTGCTGTGCTGGTGTTGTCTGCTAGCTTGCGCTGTCTGGCTGACATCCTCGGTCAGAATGTCGCTCCGCTATTCCAGCTCCCAACCGTGGACTACATCTCGCAACCACACCTGGATTTAATATCCCCATTATCAAAGAACTTGGACTCCTTCGTCGTCCATGGTACATTCATAGAGGATCTGGTCGGAAATTCATCTTCCATAACCATCCAAACAGCTATTCTACAAGCATTCCTTCTCTCTGGTCATCTGTCGATACTTAATGCGTCATCAGAATGCCTCTGCTCCAGTCACTATCAACAATGGAAATATCGCGAGACATCCACTCTCCAGCACGGATCCCCACACTTTGGGTTGGATACATTTCGTGGAGTGGATTCCAGCCTGCGTGGAGTGGATTTTAATGTTTTGTGTCCAGTTCAGAGATTCACCCCTCAGTCATTGGTTAAATTCGAACTTTTAACACTCAATCCATCAATAATAAATCTGTACTGATTGAAGAACACATTAGGGAGAAAAGACTTGACTTCATGTGTTTAACAGAAACATGGCATCAGCCAGAGGTGTTCTCTGCCCTAAATGAAGCCTGTCCCCCTGGATACAGTTACTTGGAGGCCGCTCGCAGCACCGGCCGGGGTGGTGGCCTAGCCGTCATTCACCGACAGGACCTGGAGTTGTCCCGCATTACGCTGCCTGCGACATTTTCATGTGAGTGTCTAGCATTTAAATGCAAGCCTCCTTTTCCAATGACTGTTCTCCTAATTTATCGGCCCCCTAAGCAAAATTCTGTGTTTATCCCGGAAATATCTGATCTCCTCACTACACTTTGTACTACCTCGGCCAATATTATTATCCTGGGAGATATAAATATTCATGTTGACACCCCCTCATGTCATCTTGCTGCTGATTTTCTTCAGCTGCTAGACTCCTCAACCTACAACAACATGTTGATGTCCCCACACATTCCAGGGGACACATACTCGATTTAATCATTTCAAACTCAGCTCTCATCAGTAACCTACAGGTTTATGATCTTGGATTTTCAGATCACAAGGTTGTGGCAATGGAGTTGCCCTTTCCTTTCTCTCACATCAAACCAAAGAGACAGATCTACTATAGAAAGTTGAAAAACATCAATGCGGATGTCCTGGTCCAGGACCTTCAACATATCTCCTCTCTTTCCATTGGCCTTTCTGACTTGGTTTCCGTTGCTGACTCGGTGGATTTCTATAACCAGTCCCTGAGCAGTCTCCTGGACCTCCATGCCCCTCTGATACCAAGGACCGTCTCATTCACACGGTCAGCACCTTGGTACACCTGCGAGCTGCGAAAGATGAAAGCAGCTGGGCGTGTCCTTGAGCGGCGGTTCAAGGCTTCTGGACTGACTGTTCACAAACAGGCATACAGGGAACAAAAGAGGGCTTATGCAGAAGCTCTGAAAGACGCGTCACGGTATTATTCCACTATTATCAATAACAGTCCTGGAAACTCAAAACAACTTTTTCAACAATAAACCACTTTCACTTATGAGACCACTGAGGAGAGGTGTAATATGTTTATTACCTTTTCAAACAAAAAGTAAATAATATCCGCTCTCAACTCACTACCACTGCTGCTCTGCCTCCTCCAACGGAAGATCCAGCATTGAAGATTGTCCAGCCCCTCAGCTCTTTCACTGATGTCACACAGGAAGAAGTGGAGGATGTTATCAGAAAGATGAAGCCGGCCACCTGTGCCCTGGATCCTTTCCCTTCCACTCTGCTGAAGGCCAACCTCTCTGTTGTCTCTCCATTTATCACCAAGATAATAAAAAACTCCCTTCTGGTTGGTCATATCCCATCCACATTAAAAACCGCTGTCATCAAACCTCTACTTAAAAAAACAACTATGGACCCTGAAGTCCTCTGCAACTATAGGCCCATCTCAAACCTACCATTTCTATCAAAGGTTTTGGAAAAAATAGTTGCAGTACAACTTCATACTCACCTCAAAAACAATAACCTGTTTGAAAAATTTCAGTCGGGTTTCCGCCCTGGTCATAGCACTGAAACATCCTTGGTCAGGATCACCAATGACCTTCTGATGGCGGCAGATACTGGTTCCCCATCACTACTTATCCTGCTAGATCTAACAGCTGCTTTTGACACAGTAGACCACAACATTCTTCTACACCGCCTGAAATACACCATTGGACTTTCAGAAAATGTTTACGACTGGTTCATTTCATATCTGACTGGCAGAACTGAGTACGTTGCCCTGGGCAAAGCCAAATCACTCACTCATAATGTCACCTGTGGTGTTCCTCAGGGCTCTGTGCTGGGTCCCACACTTTTCTCCATTTACATGCTCCCCTTGGTAAAATCATTAGTAGACATGGTATATCATTCCATTGTTATGCTGATGATACGCAGCTGTATTTAAGGACAACCTCCACTTTCTCTGCTCCCTACCAACATCCACATTGACCACCTGCCTGGAGGAGATAGAGATGTGGATGAAGCTCAATTTCCTTCAGTTAAATTGCTCTAAAACTGATGCCATCTTAATTGGTACACCACATCAACTTCGCACTTCAACCATCACTAGCATCACTTTTTCCGGCCATAATATATCCCTTTCCACATCGGTCAGTAATTTAGGTGTCAAAATGGATCCTCATCTCACCTTTGACACCCACATTAAACACCTATGCAAGACCTCATTCTTTCATCTCAAGAACATCGCCAGACTCCGTCCAATACTCAGCATGGAGGATGCAGAGAAGCTCGTACATGCCTTTGTTTCTTCCAGGCTGGACTACTGTAATGCACTCCTCATCGGGATCTCTGGCAAAAGCATCCAGAGACTTCAGTACATCCAAAATAGCGCTGCCAGAATCCTGATGAGAGTGCGCAAGCATGAACACATCACCCCCATCCTGAAATTTCTTCACTGGCTCCCTGTCTCACTGAGAATTGTGTATAAAGTTTCCCTCCTCACCCATCAGTGTATTCACGGACATGCCCCCCTCTACCTGCAGGAACTTCTCACCCACCCGACCTTTTCGCACTCTGCACGCACTCTTCGTTCTGCAAACTCAAACATCCTCCAAATTCCCAGAACAAAACTTTGCAGCATGGGTGATAGGGCCTTTTCATCGGCTGCTCGAGGCTGTGGAATACCCTCCCGGACTACCTGAGGGCCCCACAGACTACTGATGCTTTTAAACGCAACCTAAAAACATTTCTTTTACAAAAGCTTTTCAATGAACGTTTTTAGGTTTTCGTGCTTTGTTTTCTTTTATATTGAATTACTTTGATATGCGCTGTAGCACTTTGAGATTGTACAAATGTAAAGTGCATTACAAATAAAATTTATTATTATTATTATTATTATAAAGCATGTCTAGAGTGTTTTCTAATACTCATATACAGTCTGTTCTAATGCTCGTCCACAATCTGTTAAACTGCACCTCTAGAGTCTGTTCTAAAGCATGTCTACAGTGTTTTCTAATACTCATATACAGTCTGTTCTAATGCTCATGTACAGTCTGTAGTACTGCACCTAGTCTATTCTTCTACACATTGTCAGTCTGTTTTACTGGATGTTTACAGTCATTTCTAATGCAAGTCTACAGTCTGTACTTCTGCTCTACTGCAGTCTGTTCTACTGCACCTCTACAGTCTGTTTTACTGCTCATATACAGTCTGTTCTAATGCACATCTAGAGTCTGTTCTAATGAAAGTCTACATTTTGTACTACTGCTCACCTACAGTCTGTTCTTCTGCACGTCTACAGTCTGTTCTGATAAACTTCTACAGTCTGTTCTACTGCATATCTACAGTCTATACTACTGCACTTTTAAAGTCTGTTCTAATGCACATCTACAGTCTTTTCTAATGCAAGTCTAATGTCTGTACTACTGCTCATCTACGGTCTGTTCTACTGCAGGTCTACAGTTAATGGATTGGATTTATATTGCGCTTTTCTCCCAAGGGACCAAGGGACTCAAAGCGCCCACAAGCCGTCCATTATTCATTCATACACAGTCACACACTGGTGATGGTAACTACAACTGTAGCCACAGATGCCCTAGGGCAGACTGACAGAGACGTAGAGACCGCTCTACCACTGAGCCACTGACGCCCTATACAGTCTGTTATAATGAACGTCTACAGTCTGTTCTACTGCACATCTACAGTCTGTACTACTGCACCTCTACAGTCTGTTCTAAAGCATGTCTAGAGAGTTTTCTAATACTAATATAAAGTCTGTTCTAATGCTCGTCTACAGTCTGAACTACTGCACCACTAAAGTCTATTCCTCTGAAGCATTGTCAGTCTGTTCTACTGCAAGTCTACAGTCTGTTCTAATGCCAGTCTAGAGTGTGTACTACTGCGGCTCCACAGTCTGTTCTACTGCACATCTACAATCTCTTCTACTGCACATGTACAGTCTGTTCTAATGGTCATCTACAGTCAGTTCTAATGCTCGTCTACAATCAGTTCTAAAGCCATTCTAGAGTCTGTACTACTGCTGCTATGAAGTCTGTTCAACTGCACGTCTACAATCTGTTCAACTGCACCACTACAGTCTGTTCTATTGTACGTCTACAGTCTGTTCTACTGCACGACTATAGTCTCTTTTAATAAACGTCTACAGTTTCCTCTAATGCACATCTACAGTCTGTTCTACTGGATGTCTACAGTCTTTTCTAATAATTGTCTAGAGTCTGTTCTACTGCACGTCTACAGTCTCTTTTCATAATTGTCAACTTTCTGTACTACTGCACCTCTACAGTCTCTTCTACTGCACATCTACAGTTTGTTCTACTGCACATCTACAGTCTGTTCTAATGCAAGTCCACAGTCTGTTCTACTCTTTGTCTACTATAAACTGTTGTGATAATTGTCGACATTCTGTACTACTGCATCTCTACAATTTGTTCTACTTCACAACTACATTATGTTCTTATGCACGTCTATTGTCTGTTCTAATGCTCGTCCACAGTCTGCTCTAATGCAGGTCTTTAGTCTGTAAAACTGCACAAATACAGACTGTTCTACTGGGCGTCTACAATCTGTTCTAATGCTCGTCTACAGTCTGTTCTATTGTGCGTCTACAGTCTGTTCTAATGCACATCTACAGTCTGTTCTACTGGACGTTTACAGTCTGTTCTAATGCTCGTCTACAGTCAGTTCTAAAGCCAAACTAGAGTCTGTACTACTGCTGCTGCTCTGAAGTCTGTTCAACTCCAAGTCTACAGTCTGTTCTAATGCCATTTTACAGTCTGTACCTCTGCTCTACTGAAGTCTGTTCTATTGCACTTCTACAGTCTTTTTACTGCATATCTACAGTCTGTTCTACTGCACATCTACAGTCTGTTCTAATGCAAGTCTACAGTCTATACTACTGCTCATCTACAGTCTGTTCTAATGCTCGTCTACAGTCAGTTCTAAAGCCAAACTAGAGTCTGTACTACTGCTGCTGCTCTGAAGTCTGTTCAACTCCAAGTCTACAGTCTGTTCTAATGCCATTTTACAGTCTGTACCTCTGCTCTACTGAAGTCTGTTCTATTGCACTTCTACAGTCTTTTTTACTGCATATCTACAGTCTGTTCTACTTCACATCTACAGTCTGTTCTAATGTAAGTCTACAGTCTGTACTACTGGTCATCTACTGTCTGTTCTACTGCACCTCTACAGTCTGTTCTACTACACGTGTACAGTCTCTACTACTGCACTTCTAAAGTCTGTTCTAATGCAAATCTATAGTCTGTTTTACTGCTCATCTACGGTCTGTTCTACTGCAGGTCTACAGACTGTAAACGTCAGTAGAACAGACTGACAATGTGCAGAAGAATAGACTGTTGAGGTGCAGTAGTTCAGACTATAGACTAGCATTAGAACAGACTATATATGAGTATTAGAAAATACTCTAGACATGCTTTAGAACAGACTGTAGAGGTGCAGTTGTTCAGACTGTAGACAAACATTAGAACAGACTGTAGATGTGCAGTAGAAGAGACTGTAGAGTTGCAGTAGTATAGACTGTCGACAATTATTAGAAAGGACTGTAGACGTGCAGTAGAACGGACTGTAGACAATTATTAGAACAGACTGTAGACTTGCAGTAGAACAGACTGATGATGCTGCAGAAGAATTGACTTTAAAGGTGCATTACTACAGACTGTACACGAGAAATAGAACAGACTGTATATGAGTATTAGAATAGACTGTAGACATGATTTTAGAACAGACTGTAGAGGTGCAGTAGTACAGACTCTAGACAATTAGTAGTACAGACTGTCGACTTGCATTAGAACACACTGTAGATGTGCATTAGAACAGACTGTAGATGTACAATAGAAAAGACTGTAGAGGGCAGTTGAACAGACTGTAGACGTGCAGTTGAATAGTCTTCAGAGCAGCAGTAGTACAGACTCTAGATTGGCTGTAGAACAGACTGTAGATGATCATTAGAATAGACTGTAAACGTCTAGTAGAACAGACTGTCAATGTGCAGAATAATAGATTCTAGAGGTGCCGTAGTACAGACTGTAGATGAGCATTAGATCAGACTGTATATGAGTATTAGAAAACACTGTAGACATGCTTTAGAACAGACTGTAGATGTCTAGTTGTACAAACTGTAGACGAGCATTAGAACAGACTGTAGAGGAACAGTAGAACAAACTGTAGAGGTTGAGTAGTAAAGACTGTTATTGGGTAATAGAACAGACGATATTCGAGCAATAGAACAGACTATAGATGTCTGGTCGTACTGCATTAGAACAGACTGTGGACGAACATTTGAACAGACTATAGACATGCATTAGAACAGACTGTAGATTTGCAGTAGAAGAGACTGTAGACAATTATTAGAACAGACTGTAGACATGCAGTAGAACAGATTGTAGATGTGCAGTAGTATAGACTGTAAGAAGCAGTAGTACAGAATGTAGACAATTATTAGAACAGACAGAAGACGTGCACTGTAGACGAGCATTAGAACTGACTGTAGACGAGCATTAGAACAGACTGTAAACGTCCAGTAGAACAGACTGTAGATGTGCATTAGAACAGACTGTAAACGTCCAGTAGAACCGACTGACGATGTGCAGAAGAATAGACTGTAGTGGTGCAGTAGTACAGACTGTAGACGAGCATTAGAACAGACTGTATATGAGTATTAGAAAACACTAATAGAAATGCTTTACAACAGACTGTAGAGGTGCAGTAGAACAGACTGTAGACGTGCAGTAGAACAGACTGTAGTTGAGCAGTAGTACAGACTGTATACTTGCATAGGAACAGACTGTAAATGTGCATTAGAACAGACTGTAGATGTGCAGTAAAACAAACTGTAGACTTGCAATAGAGCAGACTGAAGACGTGCAGTAGAACAGACTGAAGACGCGCTGTAGAACAGACTGTAAACATGCAGTAGAACAGACTGTAGACATGCATTAGAACAGACTGTAGATGTGCATTAGAACAGACTGTAGATGTGCAGTAAAACAGACCGTAGTTATGCAGTAGAACAGACTGCATTAGAGCAATAGTACAGACTGTAAACTGGCATTAGAACAGACTGTAGAGGTGCAGTTGTACAGACTGTAGATGTGCAGTAAAACAAACTGTAGATGAGCAGTAGTACAGACTGTAGACTTGCATTAGAACAGACTGTAGATGTCAAGTTATGTGTGTTTTTAACTGACTACAGCTCTGCCCAAACTTGAAAACTGCTTTATCTCTGATGAATGCAAAGGACAACTCAAAACTGTTCTTTCTTTTCTCTTATATTTTCCTAAAGATGATCGGGTGGAACAGAATAGGTTAATAACCTTTAAATTACACAAACCAAAGCAGAAATTAGTTGCAAATAAATCACAAATAACTCAATAACACTTCCTCAATAGTAAATGTCAAACCAAACAGTCATTTAAATTAACATATGGTCTCTAATTAAACTTATATAATTTAAACAATACACATGCTTAGTGTAATGTTCACATAAAGTATTCACTATTTGATTTAAATTGGACATTACAACCAAGAAACAAAATCATACAAAAGTCTTAACTCAACACAAACAAACACACAGTCCACTTTTGTCCTACCAGTTGTGTCCTTGGATAATCAGGAGCTGTGGTCAAAGTTTCTTTTCCTCAGGAACAAGTGAGATGGCCAACTGAGCTTTTACCAAACATTTCAACTGCCATGCACTCTGTGTGTGCGCTGGTAATTATGGTCCCAAGAGCACTTCCTGGAAGTTGGTTCCATAACCTTTTTGAAGCGCGGTTGCCCCCTGCAGTTTGGGAGTGCTCTTAGTAATTTAAGTAAAAATAGGCTGAGTGCTCAGGACAACTTGTACCTTGAATTGACATAAAAGTAGATGTGCAGTAAAACAGACTGTAAACGTGCAGTAGAACAGACTGCAATAGAGCAGAGGTACAGACTGTAAACTGGCATTAGAACAGACTGTTGAGATGCAGTTGAACAGACAGTACACGTGCAGTTGAACAGACTGTAGATGTGCATTGGAACAGAATGTAGACGTACAATAGAACAGACTGTAGACGAGCAGTAGAACACACTAAAGACCTGCATTAGAACAGACGGTGGACGAGCATTAGAACAGACTGTAAAGTCTTTAAGTCTATAGTCTGTTTTACTACTCATCTACGGTCTGTTCTTTTGCAGGTCTACAGTCTGTTCTAATAAACGTCTACAGTATGTTCTACTGCACATCTACAGTCTGTTCTAATGCAAGTCTACAGTCTGTATTACTGCTCATCTACAGTCTGTTCTAAAGCATGTCTAGAGTGTTTTCTAATACTCATATACAGTCTGTTCTAATGCATGTCTACAGTCAGAAATACTGCACCTTTTACAATCTGTTCTAAAGCATGTGCAGAGTGTTTTCTAAAACTCATATAGAGTCTGTCCTAATACTTGTCTACAGTCTGAACTACTGCACCTCTACATTTTGTTATAAAACTTATCAAGAGTGTTTTCTAATACTTATATAAAGTCTTTTCTACTGCACGTTTATAGCCTGTTCT